>NDXB01016264.1:0-12377 GCA_002631895.1 Agapornis roseicollis
CAGGTCATCCATTTTCCCCTTCTTGAAAATGGGGGTTATATTTCCCTTTTGCCAGTCATCGGGAACTTCACCTGACTGCCATGATCTCTTAAATATGATGGACAGTGGCTTAGCAACTTCACTTGCCAGCTCCTTCAGGACTTGCAGATGGATTTCATCAGGTCCCATGGACTTGTGCATGTTCAGGTTCTCTAAGATGGTCTCGAACCAGACCCTCTCCTACAGTGGGCCCAAGGTCTTCATTCTCACAGTCCCTGCATCTGCCTCCCAAGACTTGGGTGGTGTGGTCAGAGCATTTGCCATTGAAGACTGATGCAAAGAAGTCATTTAGAACTTAAGCTTTCTCCAAACCTACATCAGTCAGTTCTCCCAATAGCTTCTTGAGAGGGCCCACATTGTCCCTAGTCTGTCTTTTATATGCAACGTAACTATAGAATCTCTTCCTGTTATCTTTCACATCCCTGGCCAAGTTTAATTTTAACTGGGCCTTAGCTTTAGCTAAGCTTTTTTTTTTTTAGCTTACCTTTAACCTGGTCCCTAGCTTCCTGGAGAGCATCCCTGTATTCTTCCCAGTCTGCCTGTCCTTGCTTCTACCTGTTATAAGCCTCTTTTCTCCTTCAAAGTTTCCTCAGCAGTTCCTTATCCATCCATGGAGGTCTCCTGGTCCTTCCATTGTATTGTTGTATGAACTTGATTTTAGGTTGCAATATTAGTAACAGGTGTATTCAGTTCAGAAGCTTGATTCCCCCTAACCTGAGGATGCAGCCAAGGCCTCTCCAGGAATCTGGCTCGCTTTCATAGTACGCTTTCTGCTTGCACTTCAAGCTGCAGTGATTCTGAAATGAGCAAGATGAACAATGCTATGTTAACTTCTTTCTTTGCAGTAGGTGTGACCTCACAGGCTGATCACACTGATAATTAAGATACTTGAGTTGCCTTGAGCTATCCACGTGAGCTGCCCTTCCCTACCATGTCATATCCTGAGATCTGCACAGAGGCCAGACACCTTGTGTTTCTTTGTTTTTTAAGCAGGAATTGGCTAGGAGTCAGTCTGCTGGTCTCCATCCTTTCTGAGCTGTTTGCACGGGACATACTGGAGGGACATGTGCTAGAGAAAGGCTAAAAGTCAGGAAATAAAGGATAGCATTAGCTGACATTTGCACAGCTTAATATATTTTGAGCATCCTAAATGTACATAAAAGGTAAAGAGAAACAGTAATTGTCTGTTAGAGTTTGAATAATAATAAAAAAAAGTCACGTTTACTGTTGAGCTGCTAGGTACTGACATCTATTTTATTTCTGTAGATACTCAGACTTCACTGTGGCTTTAGAAAACTCAGGGAATTTTTTTCACATTCTCTGTGCTTTCTAATGAATGGAAATATGGTGGTATAATCACATCTCATCAGTTATAATATTAATCTTGTTGAAAAAAACACCTTTAAAAAATGTTTTCAAATTTCTCATACCATTCTAATTAGGCAAACAAATGAAATTTCAATTATGAAATCCCTGACAATGCTATAACAAACATGATATATCATGAGAAAGTTGGGACTGTTTAGCCTGGAGAAGAGAAGTCTTTATGGAGACCTCCTAGCAGCCTTCCAGTATCTGAAGGGGGCCTATAGGGATGCCAGGGAGGGTCTCTTCATTAGGGACTGTAGTGACAGGACAAGAGGTAATGGGTTTAAACTTAAACAGGGGAGGTTTAGATTTAATATAAGGAAGAAATTACTGGAATGGGTTGCCCAAGGAAGTTGTGAGTGCTCCATCCCTGGCAGTGTTTAAGGCCAGATTGGACAAAGGCTTTCATGGCATGGTTTAGTGTGAGGTGTCCCTGCTTATGGCAGGGGGGTTGGGAGTAGATGATCTTAAGGTCCTTTTCAACCCTAACTATTCTATGGTCGCATGATTGTCCACAACGAATTCCCTCCCTTTTTTAAGAGCCTGTCAGACTCCTTCATAAGAAATACTGATACAATGATTCCCTTCTTTATTAAATTTCTATTTCATCACCAATCTATCTTCCCCCCTTTATAATTGTCTTAACACTGCTACAACAACTATGATTTCATCTATGGCAAAGTGGCATTAGGAAAATGATTTTTGTGTTTCTAGAATGTCTTAAGGAAATTAAAATGTTAGAAAGAAGAAAAATGAGCTAAAAAAGCTGGTTTCGAGGCCCTGATAGCACTGGTAGGATTTAATTACTCTGACCAGTTGTATCCTAAGTAAATGATACTGAGTGATGATTTTTGTTTGATTTTTTTTGTATATATTTAGGCATTTCAGAATTACAGTAGTAACACGTATACATGGGGTTTTTATTTCTTCTTTTTTTAGATGAAATAATAGTCTTCTCCCTTGAAATATTTTTTCTGGTCTGGCACCACAGATGTTTTCTCTAATACTGTTTTTTGCATTTCTTTTAACAGGGAAAACTGTTTTGCCCTGTTTCACACTGACTGTCATTTCTCCATTATACAGTGCTAGTTACACAATAGCATTTTTCATGTCAATATATTTTTCAGATGCAAATAGGTAGATTACAAATGAGAGACAGACAGGATGCCTTTTGTGAAATGCACAAACTTCTCATTGCCTTCTCTTTTCATCAAAGCTATTAGTCTTCTAATTAGCCCAAAAGTGACAATTCCCTGGGATACTACTAATTTTCTAATCTTTTGCATTTCTTTTTTTTTTCATTTTTATTTCATTTCAACTCACTTGACATTTGTACAGGCTTGGGTTCTTTTCTTATGATCTATGCATATGTTACACTTTTTATTTTTCTTTTTGAAGATTTCTTAATCCCTAGTAACTCTTCTAAAAACAAAAGAGTCAAAGATGTTGCTTAGTTTACTACACCTATGTATTTGCCAGAACTTCCACACCAGAGTTTCACATATTTCTCTCTGTATGGGAATTGTGAATATCTCACCTCAAAAGCACATGCAACATATCATTTTTCATCTAAAAATGTATAACATCTCTGGAGCAACTCTATCAAACTGTAGAGATAGAAAATAAAATAAGGGTAGTATACCATGCTTTCAGTTTCTTTTACTTCACTGTACCAGATAAAAATAAGGAGGAGCTAATGATTTATGGCCTTATAGTTATAATACTCCTTCCCTATGCTGTGCAATAAATGTATTCAAAGCCTAGTTGGTAGTAGGTATGGCAGGCATTTGATTGAAAGTGAAAAGTGATTGCATTATTCACTTATGTCCATTTGTCTTGCTTCATATACATTCAAGTTTTCTTATCCTGTATTGATTATCATATTATCCTGGTATATGCTAAGCTCTTCAGTCAGAATTCTAGAGCAGAATTAAATGCCTTATGTGACCAGCCCTGCTTCAGAAAAAAATGTTAAAATATATATGTTGGTATTTTAGAAAGGAGAACATCTCAAAAATGTGGCATGAACTTATGGCAAAGTACAATCATGTTTGAAATCCTGTTACTTCTCAGGTGAGACTATTAGTTTGCAATTCCTTTGTGTGATGATCTGTGGACAGGAGCATTGTAATCTAAAGAATTTGTGTTGTGTCTTTAGCTGCGTACATGCACTGATGGAATCCAGGAATATTTCCCCCCTTATTTTGACATATATCTTTCATCCTAGGAGACAGCAAGCAGTGCTGTCAGCCCTATTATTAACATCACAGATTTTGTTGACGTGTGTTAAAAAAAATCTCATGATATCCTGTGGCAATATTCTGAAGTCTTCAAAAGAGTTTCTATTTTCCTTAAAATTTAGTGGGATGAAGCCTAATTGACTACAATCACTTAGTCTTTTGTATCTACTGGTGCCCAAGAAAAGAAGAACCAATAGATAAAGAAAATTAAATAAAGTGATGGAAATATAAAAAAAAAGTGTTATAAATGGGAACAAGAAAAAATAATTCGAAGAAGAAGAGAGAGAAAGAGGAAAATGCTAGTGGTAGAGTAGGGGATTGTCCTGGGTTCAGCAGTAGCAGTCATGTTTTCTCCTTCTTAGTAGCTGGTGCAGTGCTATGTTTTTGACTCTCAGCCTAAGAACGATGTTGATAACACCGGTGGTTTTAGGTGCTGCTCAGTAATGTTTACTCTGATCAAGGACTTCCTGAGTCTCATGCTCTGCCAGGGAGGAGGGTTAGCCGGAAGGAAGCAGAGACAGGACACCTGACCCAAACTAGCCAGAGAGGTATTCCATACCACAGCACATCATGCCCACTCTATAAACTGGGGGCAGTTATCTGGAAGGGCCAGATCACTCCTGGGGTCGGGCTGGGTATCGGTTGGTGGGTGGTGAGCAGTTGTATTCTCTTCCCTTGTTATTTCCCTTATCATTATTGGTGGTAGCAGCAATGGTTTGTGTTATACCTTAGTTACTGGGCTGTTCTTATCTCAGCCCATGGGTTGTCCTCCCCATCCCTACGGGAGTGGGAGGAAGAGGGGGGGAAGGAAGGGGGAGGGGTGAACGAGCAGCTGCATGGCTGAGTTGACGGCTGGGCTTAAACCACAAGGATTCAAGTGAAAAGCTTAAGGGAGATGGGAAGAATTCAAGATGGAAGGGAAGGTGTAGGGAAGATCTGGAAAGACAAATTGCCAGTACAAATCTCCAAGCAGTGGAGAAGCTGTCTGTGTTGTTGAACATACAGTCAAATTTGCAGTGAGCACTTTCCAATGTAATCAAAACCAGTGGTTCAAAACAGCATTAATAGGAATGTCCTCAGTAAGGATAACCTGCCAGCTAGCATAAGACATGGGTTTATAACCAGAAAAACTGGGATGGGACTAGACAAAGTCAAGGGTATATCTGAAAAACATATTGTCTAAACAGACCGGAAAAGAGCATCTTATCATTTCTTTATTACAAATCAGGATCTGAAATACAATGAGATTAAATAGCTTACTGATACGCATTTTAATTTATGTATTATGGTAAACCATTATTAAGCATTCTGATCAGCCTTACCAAAAGCCATGTTCTCTTTCTTCTAAATCCACTAAATTCAAGGAAAGGGAAGAAATGGGAAGAAAATGAGAAGTACAAAAAGAAATTGAAAAAGAAGATAGAAAGCCACGTAGGAAAGAGAAGGGATAATTAAGCAAGAACTCAGATATTAAATATACATACTCTTTTATAAGATAATGGGATGTTGCACTTCCAATCAGTCACATGCTTGCAGAAGGCTTAATGTCTCCCTGCACACTGAAATGATAACTGTAGCACATGCAGTACAGTGCTACCAGTGCCAAGATGGAAGCTAGTGCTTTTAGTGAGGAACCTCCAAAATTCCTTCCAAAATTTCATGGCAGGAGCTCACAAACAATAGGAATTGAAAAAGTTTGAGTTCAGACTAAAATAGGGGAAGTTTAGATTGGGTATAAGGAAGAAATTCTTTACTGTGAGGGTGGTGAGGCACTGGATTGGGTTGCTCAAGGAAGTTGTGAATGGCAGTGTTCAAGGCCAAGTTGGATGGAGCCTTGAGCAACCTGGTCTAGTGGGAGATGTCCCTACCCATGGCAGGAGTGTTGAAACTACATGATCTTAAGGACCTTTCCAACCCTAACCATTCTATGATTCCAGGATTCTAAGTGTGAAAAGAGTATCATGATACTTTTTGTATCTTGCCTAGCAGGTATTCTACATGGAGAAAAAATTGTGATTCTATGATTCTAAGTGTGAAGAGTACCACAATACTTTTTGTATCTTGCCTAGCATATATTCTATATGGAGAAAAAGTGAAGAATATCAATCTGGGTGAACCTATCTAGCAAGCTGGTGGATAGAAAGGCTGGAGTCCCTGTGTGAACTCAGAAGTTCTCTTTAGTTGATTACCAGGCATTTTCTTTTCACCAGTTTGTGGGTAGCAAACCCCAATTATATATTGCTGGGAATATGTTCTGTAAACAATAGGGTCTGATTATCTTTCCAAGAGACTTCAAAGCTCTTGAAAACTTGTAACAGAGTTCCGTGTTTTAAATCAGAAAATATAGAATCATAGAACCATAGACTTGATGAGTCATAGTCTATCTTGATCAGTGATTCAGTCTTTCTCCATTATCTGTTACATTTTGCATGTAGCATTTTTTGAAAGCTGAATAACATTTTCATACCAGCTTTCATTGGTGACCCATGTAATTGCCTTTAGTCTCTTGTGTTACATGAAAATCCATCTTCTGAGCTGTGTGATGACAGAAAGGCAGCTTTGTTTCCCATCATTTCAGGCAATCTTTACTAGAAAGAAAACCCTAACAGGTATTCTGCAGATTACTGATTTACTCAGCCAAAAAAGAAATGAGAAACACCAACTTTAAACTGCCTCTTCTCACATAAAACAGCTTTATTATCAGCTCTGAAATGGATGTGTCTGCACTTGTAATAAAGTTTGATAAAATACTATCTCATTGACCTGAACAAAGCTTTTGCTGTTTTTCCTATTCATCATTCGTAGTGACATCCATAGAGAACATAAGGCTTTTTACATTTTTAAATGAAAGTACTTTCTACAGATAACTTGTCAACACTCTGGCTATCTGCATGACTTGTTCATACAGTCACATTGTTTTAATATATTCAAGCTATTTGCATATTGACTTATTTGCTGTAAAAGATGGGCTCGTTTTAATCATTTGCTCTGAGCAATCTCTTCTGCTCCTTGCTGGTAGGAAAACATTCACAAAGAGCATTCCTAGAAACAGGCAACAGCATTAATTCGTGCACTGGGGTCCTTTTAAGAAGTATCATGGAACAACTTTGCCTATCAAGTTTCTGAGCATTCACTAGATACCAAGACAGCTGTTATATTTAGTTGCTTATCTGCTTTTGTCTGCAGTGCAGTACTTGCAAATATGTCTTTCATTCTGAGGCTTAACACATTAAATACCACCTGCTCTAGATGTTTGAGGGTGTAGAGCCTCTCACAGAGAATAAATGTCTTATCTAAAAATAGCATTACATTTCTACATATTCCTTCATTTTGTGTTGCTCTACTTTGTACATAAATTAAGGCACAAAAGAAAGCTAAAGGTCTGTCTTCACAGTGACAGAGGGAAGAAAACTCAAAGCTTAAAAAGAAAATCCTCTGACATTCCTACTCAAAATCACCACAGTCCAAATATTGCATTGACTAAAAGGTGGCAGAAGGTATCCTTCAAAGACTTTGGTGGAAAACAGAAAAAATGAAAGCTGGAATGTCATGCTGAATAAGAGATATAACAGCATAGATTAAAGCTGCAGTATCTCATTGAATATTCACTTTCATTCTGTGGGTTTTAAATAAGTCCTTTAACCCAAGATTCTTCTATGATAAAATCCCCTTTAATGTGTATTCACTGAATCTCTTATATTATTAATCCCTAACATTTCAGGAAACTAATGTATTGCTAAATTAAAATAATTAGTTCAGTAAATTAAAAGAGAAGTATCAAGTACCACCATGGGCTGTATTGAGTGCCACTGGGGATCAGCAGTGACACAGCACTGGACAACAGCCTTCTTTCCTCTGTTATATGAATATCTTGACAATGAGGAATTGTGTCATTTAAATGTCCATACACTACAGTCCTTTCCAAGTTGCAAAAGCTTTATGTTACCCACATCTGAAAATAATCCTGAACAACATATACTTTTTAACACCCAGCATTTGAGCTGGATCCTCATACATAAACAATACCTAATACTGTACTATGAAGCCATACTTTGCAAGTTTCTGTAACTACCATTCCAGTTCTCCTAAAGTACACTCGAATAAAGAGCCTTTTCCCTGCAATTTGATCGATTTTAAAAGTGATGCTTATCTCCATTTTATTCACATGTAAATTTATATCTTAATGTAGTGCCCATTTAATGAAAGAGGAGAACATGTAGCAAGGCCATAATGCACTGGAGCTGTAGGATGGGCTTCTGACTGGCCTGATGAATTTGACAGGGAAATATTCTGGGCTGTCACAGCAATGTAGAGATATAGGATTAAGGTGAAGTACCTTTCTTAAAGATATGGCACTGATGTCTTACCATCACTATTAAAGAAAGGAGGCCTTAATTCCTCACTAGTCTGTTATTTGTTCTTTCCTTTGCTAGAACTGGAGCTATTGACAATGCTAAAAATATTTTTTTCATTCCATGATGAAGATAGAGCGGACAGCTTTAAAAATATTTAGAAGCTTCATTGCTATGATTTCAATGGCTTGCTGTATTGAGAGCACGTAGACTTTGAGAGAGAGGAAGAGAAAGGAAGGGAAATTGGAATATAGGAAAATTTCAGTTCTTTGAGGAAGTGCAGAAAAGACAGTTACTTCCTTCAGATGCTGTTTATAAAGATGATCTTTATAAACTTTGGGACAAAATAATACTGCAGACATCTTACATACAGAACAATCTTGCAGGATTATTCCACAGTCTCCAGGAAGTGTTGCCTTTCCAGTTGAATGCCCTGGTGAATTATAAATTAATTGAAAAGATGACACTAGCAATACATTCCTAAAAAGATGACACTAGCAATACATTCCTAAAAATTACAGTTATGTTGCAGACCTCTCCAGCCTGTGAAAAAGAAGGTAATTGATTGGATTTCCATCATCCTACCCACTTTCTCTTTCAATACTCTGATTTACAGTAGGAGAAAGGATTAAGGTAGAGTTTATTTTCTGTATCTCCTTTTTGTTTTTCCAAATTTGTGACAACTGCGTCCTTGACCTATTCATAATGAAAACCATTAACTTTTCCCTCTCCAGTACGTATATCTTTCACTGATTTGTGGAACCAGAATGTTCACCTCAAGGTACATTTCTCATGACAAAATTATTAACATGGTGTTGGGGAAGCAGGCTTTTTTTGCTGTTGGCTTTTTTTTTCCTTGAAATCAGATCTAATTTCTTCCAGATGCTTGTTGTACTAATTGAGAAAAGAAAAAGTTCAATAAAAAAAAAATTAAATTTATCTATCATTGCTTTAAAACAATTTCCACAACTGCTATGTTCTTTATGAAGGCTGTAAATTCCATTTTAGCACTTTTATAATGGCATAAGCCACAGGCAAAGCATATGCAAAACTTGATGAAATTATGCAGTGAAACAGTCTGATAAAACTGCAAAGATACCTTGGCCAGTCTACTGCTACTTGTTTATAATTTCTACTCTCTTTTCCATCCTCCATCATCTATCTCAACAGGTAAACCATATAGAATAAAATGGAACCTATACTACCAATACTGGCTAAAATTTTCAGGAAGGAGTTACAAAATAAAAGTTGAATTCCAAGTGAGGATATAAAGACTACCTTTAATAAGCTCAAAATGGACATGTAGTCCAAATGCAACTTAGTAATATGATGAGAAAGGTATTGTATATACAGTTTTACAGTTAGACACAGAAGACAAACTTTGTAGGGACAAACTAACTTTGTAGTAACCGTGACACACTGTGGTTAATCAGTCCTTGATTCTCTAAGATAATGTCTGTCCTGGGTTTAGCAGTGGCAGTCATCTTCTTCTTCTTCATAATAACTAGTGCAGCACTATGTTTTTGAGTTTCGGCCTGGGAACAGAGCTGATAACAGGAAAGTTTTTAGTTACTGCTCTCAAATGTTTAGTATGAGCAAGGACTTTGTGAGCCTCATGCTCTGCCAGGGAGGAAGGGAGGCTGGGAGGAAGCAGGGACAGGACATTTGACCCAAACTGACCAAAGAGGTATTCCATACCACAGCACGTCATGCCCAGAATGTAACAGAGAGTTATCCGGAAGGGCTAGTGCTCTGTGGCAGCTGGAGGGGGATTTGGTCAGTGCTCAGTTGGGGTGGGGTGTCATGAGTTATCTGTTGATGAGTGGTTAGGTAGTTAGAATTAAACTTAGCTAGGGATGTTAAGGATAACAAGAAGGGATTCTACAGGTACATTGCAAATAAAAGACAGACCAGGAACAACTTAGGCCCCCTCCGGAAGCTATCGGGTGAACTGGCTACACAGGATTTGGAGAAGGCTGAGGTTCTGAATGACTTCTTTGCCTTGGTCTTCAATGGGAAAGGCTCTGACTGCACCCCCCAAGTCTTGGAAGGCAGACACAGGGACTGTGAGAATGAAGACCTCGGGCCCACTGTAGGAGAGGATCTGGTTCAAAATCATCTCAGAGAACCTGGGGAAGACGAGGCTGCATGGAGACCTCATAGCAGCCTTCCAGTATCTGAAGGGGGCCTATAGAGATGCTATGAAGGGACTCTTCATTAGGGACTGTAGTGACAAGACAAGGGGTAACAGGTTTAAACTTAAACAGGAGAGGTTTAGATTGGATATAAGGAAGAAATTCTTTCCTGTGAGGATGGTGAGATGCTGGAATGGGTTGCCCAGGGAGGTTGCGAGTACTCCATCCCTGGCAGTATTCAAGGCCAAGTTGAATACTCGGATGAAGCCTTGTGTAGCATGGTTTAGTGTGAGGTGTCCCTGCTTATGGCAGTGGGGTTGGAACTGGATGATCTTAAGGTCCTTTCCAAAGCTAACTATTCTATGATTCTATGATTCTCTTCCCTTGTTATTTTCTTTATCATTATTATTATTGGTGGTAGCAGTAGTGATTTGTGTTATACCTTAGTTCCTAAACTGTTCTTATCTCAACCTGTGGGAGTTGCATTCTTTTGATTCTCCTCCCCATCCTTCTGGAAGCAGGGGAGGGCAAGAAAGGGGGGTTGAGCGAGTGAATGAGCTGTGTGGCTGAGTTTAAACCATGACAATTTCAAAAAAATACCACTGATTAGAATAGTTCTACTCACAAATGACAGGGAAATGTATGAAAAGATAAGAATGACATCTCCAGCATTAACTGGTATTTATGTTGAATTGAATTGTATCGGTGTCTAAGCCTTTACTACTCCAGAGACTTATATTGTTTGTATTGTTTTAATGTAAAATGCTTGAACAATTCTAATAGGGTGTTCATATACAGTGCTTTCACATTTTCTACAGGATCCTAAATCTGGCCAAGACTTTACATTTACAATATCCATCAACCTATTTAATTAAGGAAGCAAAGAAATCACATCTGTAGTATGCAGTAATAAGTGTCTTTATGGACAAAAAGCTTTTAAGAATTAGAATAATGATGAGAGGAATATCCTCACATTAAAGCTTAGGGTAACTCAGAGCAAGCAAAACACATTAAGGAGGTACTTATGGCAATTATGCTTAAAATAAACTTTTGATATAACTTAGTAGTGGTCTATCAGACCATTCTCTTGGATAAGCCTTTCTGATAACTAGAATAATCCCTCTAGAGTGTATTGCAACTCATAATGCCAAGCACTGCAGAGCTACAATTAACCTATAATGATAAACAGAAGTTTTTATGAGTTAATAATTTCATGATGTAACAGATATTCACTATTCACAGAACAAATGTTTATTTACTATTTAATATGCTTAATAGACTTTTTTACAAGAATTTTAATGAGCTCTGCAAGAAAAGCAATAGGTAGGACTGAAAGACATCAACATGTGCTTGAGCAGAATCATTAGCTAATTTCTTGCAAAACAAAATGACATTGTGTGTAGTTGCTAAACATGAAAAGGTGAATTAATAGTCAAAACACTAGAAATAACTACTTCCGATAACTACTTTTGGGGGTTTTGGATTTTCACTTCAAAGCCGGATGACAATTTGCTGCATTCTGAAATGCAAGTTACTCAACTGGAAACACAAATACAAAGTGTAAACAAGGCCTCCCTGCACATCCAACTCTCAAAACCTCACTCAAATCACTTAAAACTCAATTATACCAGCCTTTCTTGATGGACCAGACAGGTTCTGGTTAGCTTTTTGAAATATTTGTGTATGAAGCCTTTTGTGAGATCAGACCATTTTAGTCGAGTAACTAGTGTTGGGCACTAGTTATCCTACGGAGAAAAGGTCAGACAGAATCTGTCTCAAGACTACCAAATTTTCAACTCATGCCCTGAGGCTAAAACTTAGTTGCATAATGGAATGCTAAAAATCAGCAAGTATATGACACTAGATGCCCATCTGAAACACATGAATATATGAATCTAAGAGTCCCATCAGGGGAGCCATAGCTCTGTAACCCGAGAAATGATATTTGAAACTAGCCTTTCTCATCTGAATCTTCATCTCCAATTGAACGTTTGGCGTTTGAGGTGATTATTGTCATCCTGTAAAGCGCAATATGATTCCATCTGCAAAAGTGCTTAAAAATGCAGTTAAAAGTAACCGGAGAGAGACTGGTCTCCTGTGTTGGCAGTGTTTTCAAGTACCTGATGATTGGGGTGTTCATTTTCAGTGAAAAAAAAAAAAATACAAAACCAAAAAAAAAAAAAAAAAAAAAAAAAAAAAAAAAAAACCTTGATTTTTTTAAAAAAAAACCAAATTTTTAATTT
>NDXB01016264.1:22401-32983 GCA_002631895.1 Agapornis roseicollis
TTTTTTTTTTTTTTTATTTTTGTTGTTGTTTTTTCCCAAGGTGTTTTCCCTATGTAATTCTGACCAGAAATACCATATCAATGTTTAAGTGATAAAAAAAATGTCTCTTCCCTTGTCATTAATATTGTCATTTTGAAAAAAAACACAAGCCAAAACCCCCAACAGAATAACAATACTTTCGGAGATAGGTTAAAATTCCAAATTAGCTAGAGATCTCCTCCGTGTGTAACAGTCTAGCACTCTTCTCTAAAGTAATTTGCTTTGAATGGGTAGGGCTATTTGTACTGGAAAATTTCATAGCAGGCAGCGTCTTTTAAAAACATTACTTACTGTTGTATACCAAAGGAAAATTTGCAGTAACAGGAATACATTTGAAATGATTTTTCTAAGAGTCACTATTTTAAGGAGAGAGGATCTGGGTCTAGCATGAATTATTTTTACATGAATTATCCTGTGACTCTTGCCATTCTTCAGGTACACACTGTGATACCTTTACTCATTATGAATGCTATATGTTCATGTAGTAGTCAATATAATTTGAAAAATGTAAAATATGACCTTACTTATATGTCACCCATGTACCTCACTTCCAGTATGGTGAATGACTAGTGCCATGCCTCTCTCTCATTAACTGCTATCCCAGGATGTCTGATGGACAAGTTAAGTGACAGAGCAGACAACCGCAAGTTTCTCTTAATTCTTCCCCAAAGCCACCTGCCGGCTAATCACATGATTTTGAAATGGAACAGTAGAAACCTGAGGTTTTGTTACTAACAGCATTTTGAAGGAAGCTTTCAGAGAAATGAAAGGAATTAAAATTCCCCTCTCCACCTCAGGATGGAAAACTGAAATAATGAATTTTGAAGAGTATAATAAAAGTAAGCAATAGTTTCTCCTTATGTGTCCTTTACTGCTTCTGTCTGCAACACCCTTCTTTTTACAAGTCTATAAGTACACCCAACAATTCACCTAGCTACCTAATTCTCCACCTGAGCCTATCACTGCAGCACTTCAACCTTGCAATTCAACTTTTTACTCTTTTATGTCACATTTTATTCTGCTTTATCTATTAGAAATCTTAACCCTGCTGACACACCTGTTTCAGAATACAAAAGAGACATTCACATCCATCCCATCAGAGATCAAAGTAATTCAGCTAAAAATCTGAATCTCTCCTGGCTAACAGAGAGACAATTAGAAAAAAAAGCATCTTCTATTCACAGCCCTATTTCTCTCCATATCCTTAAAATTATGTTTCCTTCCTATTCAAAACTATGCAACTGTGTTTTGTCTGGGAGCATGGACAGGTGCAATTGTAATGGAGTTTTACTATCATGGGGTATTTTTTATTACATTTTCACCTTTGAGGACAGGTCTTTTTTAACACTTCAAAACAAGCTTAGGAGATATGGGTTATAGACTCAGGCACAGCAAAACAGAGTGAAAGGAAGAACACAGTTAAGAGTCCACTTTATATCAGAAGCAAGAGATGTCACAGTCCTGTTAATTTAACATTTAGAACTGTGGTGCAGAGGTCATATGAGACAGCATTCCTTTCACAAACTTATTTTCAAAGGACAAGATAATGTGTGACTGAAATCCTTGACCAGAGTTCTATGTAGTACTAAATCCTGATCAGATCAGATCCATAAGAGCTGGGAATGGTTGCCCCCTATCCATGGGTGACTCCTGGCACCTCTGCTGGGCTATTAAGCTAAAGACGCATGATGTGGGTGTACGTACAGGCATGACTTGCAACACCTGGGTGATGGAATCACAGGGAAGATGCTGGCCACTGTCAGTCCTTCCTGTCTATTCAGGGACTCCTTGGATGCTACTCCAGCTGGACTGAGCCCTTTCTTCACGTCAATTCCAGACAAGTTCCTTAAGCTACAGGACTCTGGAAGGTCATGGAAAGTGATTTCAGTGTAATTGGAGAAGTTTCACTGATGTCAGTGCTGAAAAATTTGGGCATCTGTTGGGGAAAATGAGTATTTCAGGCTACATTTCTTGAGTAGTTCAGCATTTACATATAAATATTCAGTGAAAGAGGATCATCTTATCATAACAAGGTATTAAACCTGGACCAGATTCAACAGGAGGGTTGATAAGCATGCCGACTAACACCACCAGCTCCAGACAGATCACCCTGCATTAATAAGTTTTATATTGAGAGTATTGTAAGAAGACAAAGGAATTGAAGTCCAAGAATGACACCAGTTCAAGTAGATGAATTGTTTGACAAACATGACCTAACACATCTATCCTCTCTGCTGCTCATGTTTGTTATATTATTTACATTGGATAATCATGCTATACAAATGCTGCCAAATTAGGCTTCTCACCTGGTAAATGTGGATGCAGAGCACTTCTGTAGGTAGCGTGGATCTTGTCAATGAGAAACAGCTAGGTCCAGTGCTGTCTAAACAAAGTACTTCGAGCATGGCCAGAAGACAAACCCAGGCATCAGGGTACTTCACATAAAATATCTGAGCAGAATTTATGTCTGATCTCTATAGGTAGCAGCTCATGGTACAAGCATCTTTGTTCAGCCTAGAGAAAAGAGTCTAGAGAAATTTGTTCCAATATTTAACTGGTGGCTACAAAGAACATGGAGATTCCCCTTCTACAAGAAGTCACATGAAAAAGATGAGGGATAATGGGCACAAGATACTGCTACTGCTGGAGACATTCTGACTCTCACAAGAGGAAACTTTTCACAGTGAGAGCAATCAGCCATTGGAATAACAGGATTCACCAAAACCTGGACACTTTTAAGATTCAACTGGGCAGGGTGCTGGTACACCTAATCTAGGTCATGCTTTGCCTAAGAAAGTAACCTAGATGATCCCTGAGGTCCCATACAAACTGGGATACTATGATTCCATCATCTTTGGCCATCATATTTGAAAAATCATGGCAATCAGATGGTCCCCGATGACTGGCAAAAGGGAAATATAACCCCCATTTTCAAGAAGGGGAAAATGGATGACCTGGGGAATTACAGACCAGTCAGTCTCACCTCTCTGCCTGCCAAAATCTTGGAGCAGATTCTCCTGCAAGGCATGCTGAGGCACATGAAAAACAACAAGGTGCTTGGTGACAGCCAGCATGGCTTCACTGGGGGGAAATCCTGCCTGACCAATTTGGTGGCCTTCTATGATGGGGCTATGGAACTGATGGAGAGGGGCAGAGCAGTTGATGTCATCTACCTGGACTTGTGCAAAGCGTTTGACATTGTCCCACACAACATCCTTGTCTCTAAATTGGTTTAAGTTTGCCAATGACACCAAGCTGTGTGGTTCGGTGGATACGCTGGAGGGGAGGAATGCCATCCAGAGGGGCCTTGACACGCTTGTGAGCTGGGCTGATGCCAACCTCATCAAGTTTAACCATGCCAAGTGCAAGGTCCTACACTTGGGTCAGAGCAATCCCAGGCACAGCTACAGCTTGGGCAAAGAGGAGATTTAGAGCAGCCCTAAGAAGAAGCACTTGGGGGTGGTGGTCGATGAGAACATGAACATGAGCCGACTTCGGTGTGCGCTTGCAGCCCAGAAAGCCAACCGTATCGTGGGCTGCATCAAAAGGAGTGTGACCAGCAGGTCGAGGGAGGTGATTCTGCCCTTCTACTCTGCTCTCGTGAGACCTCACTTGGGAGAATTGTGTGCAGTTCTGGTGTCCTCAACATAAAAAGGACATGGAGCTGTTGGAACAAGCCTTGCTTAGGTTTGGATATCTAACACTTCTGTGTCTCTAATTCATCTCAGCAAGATGTCAGTGCTTTTTAGTTCCAGTCTGTGCAATGTATTGATGTTACCAACAGCCTTTCCCAGTTCTTCATGACTTTATTAACCCTTTCTAAAATTTGAGATCTGGAATACGAATTTTATATGAAAAAGCATCTCTATTTGTATGATAGTAGGAGGTTACACCACAAACAACCGGTTCTGGTTAAACCCAAGAAGTTCACAGAGTTGATGCAATACTGTGGTTTTGCCAAACTTCATTCCTAACACCAGAGGGAGCTATGCAGAAGTATAAATTCAGAAAACGTACTCCTTGAGAAGCCCAGACTTCATAGGCCGAACTGGCCCCAGCTACTAAAACTGCTGTCTTTGTGGATTCAGACCAAAAGGAAATTAAAATGTTGTCATAAGGTGAGCATCTGCTTGAGGAGGACTGAAAAAATAGCTTTGCAGTGTGTGCCCCAAGGTTTCATTATTTCCTATCCTCTCACTGAGAGTTTAATCAAATTCAACATAACTTTTTTAACATAGCATCTTTTCTTTTTTTTTTTTTTAATAAACCTGTCATAGATCTGTTTCTTGGGTAGCATTGGTGGTCAGGAACTTGTATCTGTTTCATATACTTATACTTTGCCCAATCTAAATTGCCAATTTATAGGGAGTCATAAGCTTTTCCTTTAACTTCTTCAGCTGTTCGCAGTTTTACTCTATGTAGATATGTATGGGTTCAATATAATTTTCTTGCTTATCAACAAAGATCTGAGCTCTGCTGATGAAAATGGGGTTTGTGATTTGGATTAGGTTTTTGCACTTTCATGTTTTCCCCATAGTTTTAAAGGCATAAAGCAATATAAAAAACTTCCTGATCTGTATTACAGACAAATGTCTTGAATTATGAATTTTTTACAATAAGAAAACCCTTGTCCTTAGTACAGCACTGACTTAAGTTTGCTCTAACTCTTAAAGGAAAACAGAAGATCCTCTGATGTAGAAGTTTGCAGATACACAGTCTGTAATTATTGCTGTATTTCTCACTGACATAAATAATGCCATTGGATATCTCTACCAACAGACAACAAGACTCAACCCTTCCCAGGCTGCTAAGAACTGACTTCAAAAATGTAGAGCCTCCCAGTGTATGTAGAGCATGTTCAACACATCCTGTTTGAGCCAGTAGTTGGGTACTAGCCTTCAAATTCAAGAGAAGTTTAACATCTGGTAATTTGTTGTGGCTTTTCATGCAAAACTTTCTTTTTTATTTTTCCTATTGACCAGATCCCTTTGTCATTGTTTACTGCAATGGTCTTCACTTGTGACTGCTATGCTTCAATGACTTTCCAAATGTCCTTGACTCTTTTTTTCTTTCTTGTCTGACATTTACCTACATCATCCTTCATTTGTTGCCCAAGAGTCCTCTTAAGTTTTAAAAGTCTGGTTTTTTCTTCAGTCATTTGTTGCTTATCATTTCTGTGCAATAAGTTCAGGTCTGTATGAAATACCACATCCCTGATTTTAAACACGTTGAGCATGCAGTTGTAATTACTGATGTGCATGCTGTGTTCCTGAGTGTAAAACTGATCATCATCCATTTGTATATGTAATTATCCGTTCTGCATATACCATCTGCAGGTGAAGGTTTCACAGGCCACAGTGGTCATTTCACATGCAAATTTGACTACACTTGCATGTTTCACAATCAAACATATCAGTCTGAGGAAATTGTCATAATGACATAACATTGTGAAATCTCATAACCTATTACTATTGCATCTAGCAATCATGCTATAGCTGCTGTTGTACAAGTGATTAACGCAGAACTTCACAGCAAATCTGTGGATGGATCAGCACATTTGGAGAAATATTAGCTGACAAATGGAAGGCTTTGATGCAAAATAAGTTCGACTTTGTAAACACAGGGTTGAATCATGCAATAGATCCAAGATGAGAGCATAGTTTCAGTTCTAGGGGAGGAAGCTTTGCTGAGCTGTGGAAGAATAAAAGTTGTGTCTAATCCACTGCAGAAGATTTTGATGGCCAGGGCTAGGTTTAAACATATGTCTGTTAGATCACTGACTCTTTACTGTTCAAGATGTCTATATGGCAAATTTAAGTCTCACAGAATGACCAGTGACATAGATGCTATAATCCACAAGTGGGAGAAATAATACTTTTCATCTTCACTCAGGAGAATCACCTGAATTTCTATTCAGAAAGGATGGCTTCATTAGAACCTGCAAAAGCAGCAAGTGTGAAGAGAAAGAATTAACAGAGATGCTTTTGTGCTTTGCTGAAGGAATGAGAGTTTCTCCCATGTGATCCCAGTGAAGAACTAAGCTGTTTTAATTAAAATCCAGGGCTGATTTAAAATGTAGGATGTGTTTGGTTCCATTCATTTGCAACAACCTGACCAAATTTTTATCCTATTTGTGAGTGTGAGAATTGCTGCCTTACAGATAAGTGTCTTGTAAAGCATTTCATATTGAGCATTTGCATTTAGTCAAATTATAATGTGAATTTCTACATCTTCTTTTCCATAATAATAATCACTGACTTTCCAGAACTTTGTGACTAGTATTTTGTTAGAAGACAGTATGTTTTTGCTGACACCAATTTTATTCTTGTTAAGAGTGTTTTAATTTTGAGGCCAAAAGGACATCCCTCTGGCTCATGTTTGAAATATTGAGAAGGATGGTGTGAGGATGGTAATTTTCATTTACTACCACTTTCATTATATCACTATAAAGATTTCTTATGTTTATGTAAGACACAAAGAAATACAATCATTTAGAAGATAAGATATGAAAATTTTTCTGCTACCAGTGACTGCACTAGCAGCTTAGAAACACCTATCTTTATGAAACTTCAGCAATGCAAGAGAAGGTGTCAGGACATCAGAAATTAGTCCTCTATATTGTTCAGTTACTAAAATAGTCCCTAGCACAGTTTTGTCCCAGACCAGCTGTAACAGTTTTAAGCACCCTTTAGACATAGCTTGGAGTAAGCAGAGTCCAGAGATTATTTGCTTTGTTTTGGTAGTGTGGGTGCTAGCCACCCACAGATAGCCTTTGAGCTACCCGGCAAACCTCATTATCACAGACATAGCCTAAGCAGCTGTGTCACCTGAAAAATGAACTATGTTCTTAAGTAGTAGTGCTTTATATAGGGTATGAGATACAAGGTTTATAAGGAGAGGCAATAGTCTCTATGAGACTAATTCATGTAATAGTGGGAAAAAAAAAAAAAAAAAAAAAAAAATTGGGCTCAGAATGCCTTAAAATAGGCATTTTAGAATGCCCAGTAACAAAACAAGCAAACAAAAAGGGAATATCAGTGCTTAAGAAGAAATACAGGAACAAAGTAAACTAACATGAGTTCATCGGTTTATAGTCTGTCCTTTCCTATTCTGCTCAGTTACAGCATATTCATCTTTGTGATAGATGAGAGCCTGTTTTTTAGTTTGTCAAGAAATATGTCTATGAAATAAAGGCAAGGAACTAGACCAGTCTAGGTCACCAAGTCCAGTCATCATTTTTTCAGGTAATCCCTTAAATGTATCTTTCTTTAAACTGATCATGCTTCTTGCTTTCCCTTTTTCTAACACAAGAGTGTTTCAGAAAATCACTGCCCTGAAGCTTAGAAACAGTGCTACTAAATTCTACCCCAAATTGATTGATTGACAATATTTGACTCATTTTTCTTGTGTTAGCATAATCTAAAGTGCCTTTGCCTTCCCCAGCTGGTGGCTGACCTTCTTATGTACTTGTAGGAAGTAATCATAACTGGTAGCATTTTTCTCACCTAAATAATCAAAATCTTTATAGATTTCCTCCTGGCAAGAAATAATTTCCTTGATTATCTCACAACATGTTGGTGTCTGCTGTGGTTTAAAATAATATTTGTTAAACATGGGAACCACACTATGTATGCTATTAAATCTAACCCAACCAAAACCACGATACTGAGGAAGTCTGTATGTGTCTTACCTGTCTGTCCTGACCTGTTACATCTTACAACATCAGCTGGCTTTTTTTTTTCATGACCACATCACATCAATGACTCCTAGTCATCTTGTGGTTACTAATGCGCTTGGTGTATTGTATAGTACATCTGTCATGTGTTGCTTGTTCATTCTCTGAGTCTTTTTCCAGGAGGAGAAGTACGTTCAGAGATGTGTCAGGCTTTAGTGGTGCTTTCTTTTTTTTTTTTCTGTTTCACCCTTTGTTCTGTGGTACGAGTCACTGTATGTTTTTATAATTGCCTTAATTTTTCCATTTGGATGAAAAGGTGATGGCATTGGTGATAGCTGGTAGCTCCTGAGCAGTTAAATCCAAAGTCTCAGGGAAACCACTGTTTTGCCCTTCACACAAAAAAATGTTATCCCTAGTGCAAAGTGCTGAAGCACACTTTTTGGCTATGGTCTTATCCTAATATTCTGTGATGGCCATTTAGGTACTTTGGCCAAACAAAAGAAGAATTTGACATCAAATCCTTGAAGATGTAGACAGAGATCAAATAAATATCATGTAGCCCACACAACAGCTATGAGCTGCTCCCAGAAGCCTTTATTATTACAGAAAATAGTCTGCAATATTTCTTACCAAGTGCGGTCAGCACTAAGGACTTCCTATCTTCTACCCTAGAACATCTATACTGCCTTGATACAGTCAAGAGGAGAAGAATGCACAAATAACTACAGTTAAATAATTCTGAAACAAGGGTCTTCAGTCTCTTCAGTGAGAGCTGATGGGGCTTGTCATGCTTAAACAGGTAGTTCATTGGTTTCAACGTGAGCAAGGGTTACAGAAAGAACACCGTTATACACAGGGAAGAAGGATGTTAGTTCCTCTGTTAACAGGCAGAAGAGCCTAATGCTCTGAGCTCCTGAAACTAATTGAGAAGGGAAAAAATTGTTAGATCGACACTTTTTTAATCGAAACCCCTCTTTGCAAGGAATGTAAAGAAAGCCAGATTTTCAAATGACTATCAATTCTGGGGAAAAACATGAACTTTGATATTGATAATGGGGGTACTTAAGTACAGGGTTCTCAACATATTTTTAACAAACGATTTTTAAGTTATTTATTGCCAGAAGGAAGAAATTCACTCAGAAATTCAAAACAAGTTCAATTATGCAAAATACTAAACTCCCCACAATTATATGCAAACATGAGAAGAGATTATTTTAAAAATGAGTAAGGAAAGAAAAAAACTATGTAAAAGGTCTTGATGGATTTATTTTGAATATTGGGTGAATTATGCAGCCTGTTTTCTTGGTTTGTTAATGAAGAATCAGAACCTAAAATATTTTTAGTGTTTTATGAATATGCAATGAAATGTTAAATATTTGCAATGAGGTTTGGCAGTCTGAACTTTCCTGAAAACTTACCAAGCTGAACACTTAAAAATACTTTAGAACCACTAAGAAGTCAAACACAGGTGCTGATCAGCTTCCCTCTCTGTCTGGAGGCAGAACCTTTAGTGATTCTTGCTCCTTTGGTTAGACAATGCAGGAGAGCAGCCACTATGGATGAAAAAGTTAGTGACCTCAGTCAAATAATGTCTTGGCCAAATAGCAGATAGAGGTTCCCCAAATAGGCTGATAGGCTGGTAGAATTGAATTGGAGCAATTATTGTTATAAAACACAATTGGTTTTTTGAAGCTGCCACCCAAAACAGGGCCTTTAGTGTGCTCAGTGAGTTTGAAAGCATTTTCAGCTCCATGAAACACCAATTTATTTATAAAAGATCAGTCATAAGTAGAATCAAACCAACTGTAACACACTGTAAAATGGAAGCCATTTTGCCAAACAGAATAAATAAATAAATAGATAAATAAATACATAGATAAATAAATACATAGATAAATAAATACATAGATAAATAAAATCAATCTGCTTTATCATCTTGGAGCTCTTCATTTACTTAGAAATACAATCACCTCAAAGAATGGACATAGGAGCTGCTTTTTGCCCCCATCACTGGGTCAGGTCAATGCAGCACTGGTTCCCTCCTACACTTACTTTCAAGAATGGTCAGAAAATTATCTGGCCCTACCCTTTCTCAGTAGTAAAATTGCAGTCTAATCCTTTCAATAGGAAGTATTTTTAAGTCATAACAGCTATGTTTCAAACTGCTACTGGTAAACCCGTGTTTTAATTAGGGCTCTGAGCCATACCAGGGCTCTGTGCTGCTGTGCCTCTGGAAAGATGCAGGCATAACTGCCCAGGCTCTGCTTCTGCTGCCAAAGCATGCAGACCTTGTGTTCCACACTCCTGTCAATTGCTGTTCGCACTGAAATCATAAGCTACAAATTGCAGGAGCTGAAAGACAGATACTCCTCCTATTTTGTTCTGCTGATCGAAGGGAGGCACAGCTTTTTAAGGAGATCTGAAGTGGGGAACAATAATCCTATCACCTGTCCAATCCAAATTCCTCTAGATACATACATCAGGGCTGGAGATGTGATGCTATGGAAGACAGTAGGATTACCTAGATGACTTGATTACAGGTACAAAGCTGCTGGAGGAAATTGCTCAAATGGCTTCAGATCGTGCACTCCAGCTCGAAGTCCAGTGTCCATCATTAGACAAGCTGCAATAAGTCCATTTTTTTCTTGTTGGTGATGCCAAGTGTTTCATCTGACTTGGAAGGATTTCAGGGTTTTTCCTCCAGTGGTCAAGCCAAAAAGAGCAAATTGCATGGCAATTTGGCAAATTCATGGCTTTTCTTTTTTTTTTCTTTTTTTTTTTTTTTTTTTTTTTTTTTTTTTTTTTTTTTTTTTTTTTTTTTTTTTTTTTTTTTTTTTTTTTTTTTTATGTTTTTTATATATAAAAACA
>NDXB01016264.1:35993-59723 GCA_002631895.1 Agapornis roseicollis
CATCACAAAGTTATGAGATCAATAACTTGAAGGGAAAAAAAAAAAAAAAGTAGAAAAAGGAATGAAGAAACTTAGAGCAAAACAGAAAACCAAGTGAAAAATTAAAATTAAATTGTATATTAGGTTTTCCACACAGCATAAACAGAGAAAAATATACATAATGGATTATTTTGGTTCATTAACAACATTGTAGGAGAATGGCATGTATCAAAGCAAGAAAAATGAATTCAAACATGCCTAAAAATAAAACTGCTAAGCTGAATGAATCAGTGAGGAAGAAAATTTCAAAATAATGAGCAAATGTGGCATTTGGATCTGAAGATGATAAAGAGTATTTCATCAAGCATAAAGAATGCATCTTTAGAAATGTGGAGACCAGTAAGCTTCCTGTCCAATAAGGAAAAATTGTCTGAGCATGAGCAGGACAGAACTGTATGAAATACTGGGAACTCTTCAACGTTATCAGTCAACAAAAGCAGAGCAAGAACAATTACTTCTTCCCAGCAGATGGCAGTGAAGTTAGTGTACTCTAACACAGCCTCTTTCTGCAATCTTCATAAAGACTGGTAGATTCTCCTACTGGAAGGCTTCTTCCTTCTCTTTCTAGAAGGTTCCTACCCAAGATCTCAAGGAACGATAGAACAAAATAGAAGCCAACAGAAAAAAATTCAAGTATCATAAAATGCTGCCACTGGACAATGTCTGCCTAAAAAGAAGGAAACTTTTCTCTTATAAATACTGCGGAAGGAATTCATGCATCATTATAGAAATTTGGCTGTATCATTGTTGCTGCAGAAGTCATACCTCACATCTTGTTGCCTAAACCTGCTGAGAACTTGAGGATTTTTTCCCTCGTTAGTCCATTTAATCTACTTTTCCTGAAAACCTTTGCAATTTAGACTAATATCCACCCTTTATATTTTCAAAATCATAGGCAATATAGTAATATCATCTTGCTGAAAAAGCCCCTTTAATATGGTTAGTGTGAGATATATGGTGCAGTCCTCTGAAGGCAGAGTGTGATAGATGGATGCTGTACAGGCTTACCAGCCACCCTGATTTGTATGCAATGATTCTGTCCTCGTTCTGAAACTCCCACATTATGCTGGGGATTATGATTGTTCTGAGACTCCTGAACCCTAGGAGAGGCATGCAGAAAATATCTGAAAGTGCTACAGTGAGGCAAAGTTGCAAAGGAACAGCTGAAGGGACCAGACATCAACAACAAAACAGGGAAAAGACAATCCCATAGGCCTTAGATGGATAATTGAATGACATCCTCTCTCCTAGCAATCCTGATATTCTACCATTCTTTTTTCCTTGTTACTACTATGCCACTGCAAATAATAATCCTCTCTTTAATAATACAGAAGAGATGCTTACTTGACTGTTGCAATGTTTTCTAAATCACTCTACCTCCAACATTTGTCTATTACATCCTTGAAAATATACTGGATACTGAAAAATACTGCTTAGCTTAGCTGACATGATCTGTTGTAAAGAAACAGTGGTTTTATATTTGTGTTTGAATTTTAAGGTATTTGTTTTAAAAAATGATCTGTCCCATAAATAAAATTCTTTAAATTTTAAAAGCCATTTACAAATTACTGTTCTGTACTGGATGTGTTAGTTCATTAATAATGGATTTCCATGCGAGGCTTCCTTATTGCTTTTTTAATGGAAGAAATTCAGCCAGTTGCTTTTGTAATTGTAACTTGATTATATTCCAGATTTTACAATAGACTTTCCTAAGCTGAAATTAAACACAATTATCTCTCTTCAGTGTCAGATCCTCTGAAAATGCCTATATAGCTGGCAGACTAGATGCTTGTGCATTCTAGCTGGTAGACTGCTGCTTGTGCATTCATACAAGACACTAAAAGCAAACCAACAGAGAAATTATGAATTTGGGAGGCTATGTTTATTAGAACTGAGGAAAGTGACCAGGCCTAATGGTAAAGAATAATATTTCAATCACAAAATAAATTGGTGAAAATGATCTTTTTTCAAGGTACTTTGCTGGGGGGAAAAGTCCAAAGCACACAATTAGTTTAATTGACAGAGAGTCTAAAATTCAGCTGTTTGCGAAAAAATAGCTAAGGCAAGCTTCAAAGAGAATGTAGATTGTTGCACAGATATACTTATATTTTGACCAAAATTCTCAGAAAAAAAAAAAAATCAAAATTGCAAATCAAAATTTCTCAAAAGCTGAGAAATTACAGAAGTAAGGTTTCCTATGGAAGCCTCTGTAAATACTACTCAAAGGGTTTTCCTGAAGGACCCTGTCTCATGAGCCTCCTCTTCATAGGATCAAGCAGGGTTTCAGATATGTGTATAGTGCACTCTAACACATAAAAAAAAAGGTTAGGCAGCTGCTGCAGAAGGTTATACTGTTCTGAATGGGACACCATGCAGAAAGGGACAGAAATATGCAGTGTGTCAGCAATTTGTTACATGGCAAAGGAATATCCACCAGCATGATTAAAGAACTGCTCAGCTTCTGAAAAGTGGTTTTGAGCTATTCTCTACTTATCTTTATTCCCCTCCCCTGTTTCTTTTGTCTCTTCCTTTCCTTTTCTAATTTTCTTACCCTTTTTATTAATCTCTCCTGTCCCTTCCCAGCAGTTAAACCAGTCAGTTAAACCTCTTTTCGACATTTTTTCTTAATTACTCAGAGCTGATTGTAACATGGGAACACAGCTACAGAGATGAGAGCCACAGCACTGCTGAAAAGGCAGGAGCAACAATGAATGCAGGAATATCCTCATGAACATTTAGGTCACAGGCTGGACCATGCCTGGATGTTCAGGGTGGCAGGAACAGGACAATAGGTCAGAAGGCAACTAGGAGACACACCAAAGGAACAGTATCTTCAGAGGATAGAAACGAGTTCTATAAAGTTATACATAATTAAGTATTTTAAAAGCTTTACAGTTTATTGAAATTTTGAGGAGATTCAGGTTAGATATAAGGAAGAAGTTCTTTACTGTGAGGGTGGTGGGGCACTGGAATGGGTTGCCCAGGGAAGCTGTGAATGCTTCATCCTGGCAGTGTTCAAGGCCAGGTTGGACAGAGCCTTGGGTGACATGGTCCAGTGGGAGATGTCCCTGCCCATAGGAGGGAGGTTGGAACTAGATGATCTTAAGGTCCTTTCCAACCCTAACTATTCTATGATTCCATGACATTCTCATAAAATCAGTGAAAAAAATCATATTCTTATCACTTCAGAAGTCACACTGCCGAATGTCAAGTCCTTGCTCCATAGGATAGAAACTTAATGAGATACCTTTAAGAAGACTTTAAAAATACACAAAATAATATTAGTTCCATCCTCTAAAAATTTCTGAAGTATTTCAGCTGAAAGTACCCTAACTAAAGAAACACACAAACCAGCCCACCTGTAACATGAACACAAATGTAAGTTTGGCCAGAAATTACTGGGAAACTTTAGTCATTAGCATGTGTATATAATGTTGTCAATAATGCTGAAAGGGGAAACGATCTGTCACTAGAACTGACAAATGCAAAAATTACAGAAACCGTATCTATATTACCTGCCTGTCATGCAGGTCCTGGATGATGATGCCTGAACTCCACCTGTGCAAGTACAAAATAGCATCTTTTATTAGCTAAGCTATTTTAAAATATTGATTGATAAAGACCTTTCTGCCGTTGATAGTAAATTGTTGATTATGCTCAAATGATTCCCAAGCTCTACCACAAAAATCTTTTATTAGGGGTCTGTATGGCACAAATGACACAAAAAGTGCAAATGATATAATTTCAATGTATTGTTAAATTATGCACAACATATGAAGACAATATTCTCATTTTTTTATAAGTATCAAAAGGATGTTATCTTTTTTTCTGCATATTTGCCTCATAACAAGAAAAGTTACTCAACACAAGGAAAATATGCTTTGGTTCACCCAAACCACTGGAATACCTCAGCAGAGATTAGTAACACATATGTTATGGTTTTGATTGGCTGCGGTCTCATAGCTCTGATCAATAAACTAATTGAGCTGTATCAAATTGGTCTTCTGGGCTTTTACTCCTATTAGAAACAATTCCTACTCAAATTTGGAATTAACACATAAAGGAAACAGGCGAAGTGATGCCTCCTCTGTGAATAGCCTGAATATAATGTACAGCTTCACTTTCATCTTCCTCATAGCTGGAGGGGATATCCCCTCATTCTGGAAGGATAAAGGCAATTCCTTTTCACATTTGCACTACCTGATGTCGCTTAAACCCTTACTTGATTGTAGAGCAGCTCCCTTTTTACCCTGCAATGTCATTACACATGCTATCCTGCTCTACCAGTATTCCTTACCTATTTTTCTGTGCTGAACCTTTGCCTTCCTGAAGTTTTGTTGATCAGTGCCACACTTTTCACTTGCATTTATGAGGCCTTGCAAACCCTCAGTCCTATGATGCTTTCACTGTGTGTTATTGTTGCTATAATATGCATATGAAAATCAAATGTGAGGATCAGTAATCCTTGCTTTTTGATAAAAATAACCAGGGGACATAATTTTGTACATGATTTTTTTTTTCTTTCTGGTGGCTTTCAGTGGCATTGAGATATCTCTGAATGGCATTTACAAGATTTTACAGGAATCTCTGTTCTGGGGCTAGTGGGAACTATTTCTTTGGGCTTCACTGCTAAATTAACAGTGTCTCCAGACTCTATTTCAAAACAAACTCCAGCAGGTTTGCACAGGTTTTCAGCTTCCAGTAGCATTAAAATTAAATGAAACAATTTTAAATGTGGATTTCAGGGAAGGAATTCCTACATACAAGGTTGTACCTTTGGCTGGTTCAGCATCTGTCTGAGCAGCAACAGTGCAGCAACAAACTTTGTATACTGTTGTAATCAAAGGAGGCATATGCTGTACTGCTGCAAGTTATGCAGCAGTGTAGTATCACTAGTGCTTCAGTTATTAAAGATACAGGCTTTAAGGATGGCAAAATTTTTGTGTTTGTAAGGATTCTCAGGATTTGGTGATTGAAAAAATAGATGCCATGCTGTGACTTTCCTGGTAGCAAGAACAGTTCTTCAAATTATAAACTTTTTTTGGTGAAGGGATAGCATCTTTTGCACTTTACACACTTAGGTTATGAACTTGCTAGAATTTCACAGAAGGTCACAGGTGGCATGAAAAAAACTCTTTAATGACCTCTCTCTTTTTTTTTTCTTTTCTTTCAGCTGCACTTTTCAGGTGAGATACAAGTGTGTGTTAGTCAGGGCTTGGTGGCTGGAAGATCTCACGATGTATGGGAAGACAGGGCTGCTCTCCCAGATAGCCATAGCATGTTAGCCTTACCAACAGCCAATAGCATTTGGCTTATGACGTAAGCAGGAAGTGACGTTGTAAACCCAAGCCATATAAGGCTGTGCTGTTCACCAATAAATGCCATTTTGCCATCCACCATATTGGTGTCTGTGTGCAGATGGACCACGTGGCCTAGGGCTGGCCACCACACCGCTCCTGAACCAGGTCGTCACGCCTTATCGAAGGCAACACAAGTGCCATCTGGCAAACGCACCCTGGCATCTACTGTCCTGCCCACGATTAGTCATTCCTTCAGTAAAGAGTTAACTGGGTTTTTTGCCAGTCAGTACTACTACATTTGCTACCAACAAATAATAACCTTTAATCTGCTTTTAGAAGTGATTTAAACCTGCAGTAACTGAAACTCTGACTACCTAGGAAGACTGATGGGAAGGCCCTTGAGTTATGCTCTGACAGAAGCACATTACCATGAACGGAGGACATCGAGAAAATCAGTCAATTGAAGTCATTACTTCTTGAGAAGCATCCCACAATTCTTTCAAAGAACAGATGGGCTGTCCTGTAATTGACCCAATTGATGGGAATCAATTTTGATGGGAAAGGGTTCATAGGATGTTTAACACAAAAAACATTAGACTTGACCATGGAGGCATGTAAGCAGAAGTAATGAGAACATGGAAAGAATTTGCTGAGGAAATGTTCAAACCTGTAGAAAACTAAATTATGTGGGTGCACATAGTTTACTCCGCATAGGAAATAGTCCTGTAGGCTGGCTGGCTGAGCTACACTCTTTAGTGTGTAAGCATTTTAGTAAGTATTTGCCAACACTTATCAGACTTTTCCCTTTGAGCATCTGGCAGCAGCTGATTAAAATGACTGAAGACCATCATCTTAAAGTCAAAGTAGCATGTAATTGCCAAATAGGACATAAGATTTAGGAGTATATTAACACAACAAAGAGACCCAATGCATCTTTCTCTGTATGAGCTCAGAGGGCCTATCTGTTTGTCTAGTATGGTGAGTCTGTTTCTTTCCCTGGGTTGGGAGAGCTAGGGTGCTTGCTGGAGATAGCAGCCAGGTAGTATACATCTGCAAATGTTTTGTTATATATTAACACTGAAATCAACTGATAACTAATAGTTCAAATAAATTTTAAGTAGTAAAATATGTATAGAACAATTATTGGAAGAATTAAATAAAAGCATTGAAAAAATGTTTACATTGTTAAGTTTTGTATTTAAAAAAATCATGCTATATCTTCCTACAGAACATGGTGTTTCAACATCAATACAGGTGGTAATTTCTCCTATAAATTTAGGATTAGGATCAGGCTCAATTCTGATGCTCAATAAATCAGTAATCAAAATCAGTTTAATGTCTACCTTATTAGTAAAGCCATACTTATATCCCTTCTACATGTGTTCTTTATTAATGCATCAAAACTTCTCCCCTACAAGCTGTTAGAAGACCAGCAATTAAAATACATTGTTCTAATTCAAAGCCACACAGCAGAGCTCTATGTTAACAATAACAGTCAATACCTGAATTTCCCTCAAAAAGAAATTCAGTCTATAAAGGTATTTGCTTTGGGAAGCATTTGGGAAACAGGCATTCTCGTTGCCTCAAAAGATGGCAGGGAGTCTGAAGCATGCTGTTAACACCTTTTTGAGTAGATGTAGCTACAGTTTCAACCTATTGAAATTCCTCCTGTGTTGCTTTATATTTAATCACAATCTTTATTGGCATTTATTCATTGTAACTGTACTTTATTCGTTTATTCACTTAAATGTTTATACAAAATTGAATATATAAAACTGTGGCAACATCTTTCATGAGCAACAAATAAAAATTAAGTCTGCTTGCATTGCATGTGCATATCTATTCAACAGATGCCCTCTTATTGTTTAATGGATGCCTGTGCCAGAAAAAGAGCTAGAAACATATTCTGTTTAGTTTAGAAATAATTGGTCCTTCAAAGATTTTCAGTTTTCTATTCATCAGATGCACACACATATGTATATGCATACACTCATTTTGTAGTAAAAGTGTTATTTGAGTTTGCCACAGCCAGAATTCTGATTAAAAGGAAACATGACAGGTCAGAGTCTCCATTGTTGAAGGTCAGTCTCTTTTCACTGCTGCCAGTCATAGCAGCATACCAGTGCCAATATGGTCTGACTGAGAGTATGGCCATTGTTTCTTGTAATTCTGTCCAAAAAAAATACCAAACCAGATCTTAACTTTAAATTACTTTTTTTTCTTTCTCTGTATTTTTTTCTTCCATGTCAGCCTAGGAAGTTTCTATTTTCTACCAGGAAATAGAAACAGAAAAGTTTTAAGTTCTCACCCTTTATTATTCTATTGTACTAAATTCTGCATTAAAGTTCCTAGGACTGGTGACAGCAAGATGGGAATAAGCCATCAAGTTATACTTGATGGGTCAGAGCCTAGTTTCCTTTGTATGTTCTCAAAGAATTAGAGGCCAAAGATATACTATCCCATTTTGAAAATATGTATATATAAGCAGTCAGAATAATATTTGTTCTCAAGTGAGAGGGCCCTTGCCCACTACTAGCATCACTGAACATTCCCAAAAGGCATGGCTTGTTGCACCTGCAGCAGGATGCTTTTGTTCTGCCAGCCAATATTTCAAACTGTCCACTGGAGAAAGAGGGCATGTTGTATCTCCAGTAATGAGACCCATGAATTATTTCTCTGCATACAACTCCAAAGCCTTTTCTCTTGCTTCTGTCCTCTGGGAGCTGTTTCCAGGGCAATACCTCTTTTTACCTGCAGTGTTTTGGCCCCTCATCAGAACAGGTACAGCATTTATACCAGATTTTAAATGCTGAGCTTAAAAGAGAGTTTCTTAGGAAAAATACCAATTCAACAAACAGGGGGTTTGGTCAAACAGCTGTCTCTTAAGGAACTTAATTTTGAAAGTGCTTCAGGGGAGCCACTTAAAGACCCACCTTTTTGGTAGCAAAACCCCTATAGAACTTAATTGCTTAATTCTTGGCCACAAGGATCTGTTCTGTGCCTGTTTTGTACCTCAGATGCAGTGGGACACACGAGTACCTTTACCCTTTTTTTAGCTGTGGGGTTCTGATCTAGACTGTTTGCTCTAACAACATGGCATAAACCTGCAAGAGGAAATATCCCCGACCGCACAAGAGTTAACGCATTCACTTTGCACTGATCTTGAGTCACGGTTAGTATGAGTGAGTTAGTAGACCACAGATTTGAGCATTGGCTTGGAATAAATATATAAAATATTTACATAAATAAGTACGTAATCACCAGAGACTAATGTTAATGTCCTATCGTATCCTATAACTTGATAGCAGATATAAGATGGCAAGTGGGGGAATGAAACTTCCATCTGCTCTGAGTGGTTTAGCCCTTTACAAAACAGTACTGACTTCAGTACCTAAACCCAGGTAAGAGTTAATGAGTGCCCAGAGATGTGTCTACCCAGACTCATTTTAGGAATCTCTGATAAAGAAGGGGGTTTTAAACCAAGTTCTTTAATCCAGCAACTCCTCCTAATTGCCTTAGAATTTCTATACACTGGGTTTTGTGAATCTTATTCTAAGGTACTTTCCTGGTCATTAAAGTATTTCTCTAGTCATTGTGGGGAAAATGTACTTACCTAACTTGTGACTGGGGATGCTGCTAAGTAGAACTGAAGAGGTAGTTTGGCTCACTGCTGCACTTAGCAAAAATTCCCAGTGCAAGTCCAGGCCTCTTTAAAATAGTATTTTATGCACTAATTTCAGATTGATAGAACTAATTCTGAGAATTATAAATAACTCGAATGGTGATAAGAACTTAAGTGGCAACTAGAAGCAAGCTACAGACTCATAATTTAGAGCCACTAGGCTCATCTAGTCTGACCTGCTGCCTAGTGCAGGCCAAACAATTTCATCTAGTAGTTCCTGCAACAAACAAATATTCTTCCCTACAGTACACGTTAGAATTACTCAGTGCCTTATCTTGTAGCTGAGCAAGAACATAGCCCTTAAGAAGACATCCAGTTTTGATTTAAACACTTCAAACTTAAATAAACCCTTGTCCAAATATAAAGAAAAATAAACAAACAAAATACAAAGAAAAACAAGTCTCTGCATTGCTACTCACTGAAAGGTAAAGAAAGAGTAAGTAGAGCAGTTTTCTGAATTCCAAAGTTGTGAGTTGCACAAGAAGCTGTATGAGTCTGGTGTCAGCCAAAGATCTATTTCTTTGTTTGTTTCCTTTATTCTTCTTATACATCATTGAAGTTTTAAAGTAGGTTAATTCTGGAGGCTAAAAGGGTTTTCCTACTGATTCCAGTCAATATAGCTTTGGATATATTCCAAAACCACTGCAACTAATAGAAATTTTTCATTGTCACAGACATGTTTTGGAGCCAACTCAATATCTAAAACATGCTCTAAAATACTGACCCACACAATGGACTATAAGGTAAACCTTTAATGACTAATTTTACACTAACCAGTAATTAAGTATTAAAGCTAAGTGGCATCTTGAAAGTCAATTTATAGCCTAGGAAAAAATAAAGAAAAGCTTAAACTTAGTACATGGTACCTAACTTTGCAAAAAGAAGTTTCCTTCTGCTGCCACTTATACAGAAAGTTATAAATAAAGAAAAGAAAATACTGAGGTAATTAAAGACCAATCATAAAATCGATCAAAATCATGTTTTTATATGATCTATAAAAGATGTATATGTGTAACACATATAGTAGCTGACTCTGAACTAATAACTGCGTTTTGTATTAGCACTTCAGTGTCTCTCAGAAGATACGGTGCATACGCCTTTGTCACAAAGAGATAGTCCTGAGACAGTTTCAGACAAGAATTCCGTCTATTGAACTAATGTGATGCGAGGTTACATACCCAAAGGATAGAAAATAATTCAGAGAAAATTGCTGAGGCTTCATTTGTGCTTTGAGGTGCCTGCTGAGTGGTTTCCCACAGGTTACATCAATTCACCACACTAATCAACAGATGGCAATGAACAAGAGTAATTTAATTACTGTTAAAGACCACTCTCTTCCTCTGGATGTAGATAGGCAATTACCAGTGACTTTAAAAGGAGCTACTGATGTGAGTCTAAGCCTAGAATCTAATTCTATGTAGTTTGGGTTTTTTTGTTTACCTAATGATTTGGCTGGAAGTTCAAAGACCTAGATCATGTTTTCAGGTGTCTGCCTTTAGCTGCAGCAAAAATGCTTTACCAAAATGCTCCATCAGCATCCTCATGGCCTTATCTCCCAAATGCAGACATTTTCTGGTGCTGGAGTACCCTCAGCATACTGGAGCTGACCACCAAAAAAGAAAACTATTTCATTCCTCGTGCAGTCTGGACAAGACTACATCTGGAAACACTGATGCTGTAAATACATGAGGCAAGACCCCAGGGCACTACACATGTTGCTTGGTTTTCCTCTTCTAAAATTTTGCAGTGTTGGCAGAGGTCACTATTACTATTATAGAATATTACTATGGTCCGCATGCAAATGCAAAGCCATAGTCTGCCCACACCATGCCAAAAAGGGCATGGTACCCATATGTACCAGCATGGGTTACACTCCCTCCACAATTCGCATAACAAAGGCCCTCCTTCTCCCAGCCTCATGGCCCAACCTAAATTTATCTATTAATTTATAGCAGAGCTTAGGCCATCATTAGCCAGTTAACTGAGTCATTGCTTTGAGTACTGAAGTTAAACTAAGACTAAAAAAAATTTAGACTAAGACTGAAAAAAGTCAGTCTAGTCAGATATAAATTCCACCGTGCAATTTATACAGTAGGAATTTAACTCTTGAAAATTCATAGGAAATTATTCAACATTAAAAGTTAAAATGTTGGAAAGCTCATTATTATCAGATGATACCAGATTTGATGACTGGTACCATCCAAACATCTCTGAAGCTATATCTTTAACATGATTAGTACCACAGGGAGAGAAATACACTTTTTTGCTCCTCACCATTGACAGTGGTCTGGTCATAGCTTCCTCTCCAAAGACTAAATTTACCTCATCTAATTTTATATTCCCAACTGACATAACTACTGTGTCCCAGTAGCCAAGTAAATGCAGTATCACTGCGTATAGTATCAGGATACAGGGTTTTAAATAATTGCCTTTGTCATTACAAGGTAGTTTCAGTCTAGTTAGTTGAAACTGCAACTGCCTAATGACCTGGTGGATGTTACCTAATTTATTTTAGCCTTGCTTAGCTTTATATAATTTTGTGCTGAAGCACCTATTGCTGTTGTAGTGTTGATATATTTCCTTTAGGTAATAGATGCTGGGTACAGATAGCTATTCTGGTAGTTAATCAATATAGAATGAATTACCTATGACTCCAGAACAACTATGCATTGTGGTGAATTGCAAGTGCTACATGCTAACAGGCGTTATGGATGTGTGGGCCCGGAGGCTTCAGGGCCGTAAGCAACTTACCCCTTATCAACTGCTGAGCACTAAAAGAATGCAGCTCCTGGAGATCAATGAAACAGATTTTAGGGGTCACCAAGAGAACAAGGGAACAAGTGTCTGACATATGTAATGTACATATAATATACATGTAATATAGCACATAGAAAAAATTGCAAAGGAATTAGAAATTGCGGGTTGGTTTAGAAAGAGCTAGGTATAGGCTTTGCTAGAAAGCATGAATAGCCCCAAATATACACTAGGTTGAGAAGGAAGAAACCATCAACATCACTCTCCTCCTGGCAAAGGTCTGGAGATGCTGAATACTGAAGTAACTGGAATATTGAAGTAACTGGAATATTGAAGTAAAAGGGAAAAGTAAACAATGGCATACAGTGACTGGAGGAAAAAAATGATTTAATGAGTGAAAGATAAGTAGGAAGAAAAAAATTTTGTAAATATTCAACCCAAGGCATAAGGGGACTGATTTATGAAAGTGCTGAGTGCTCACATCTGCAAGTGAAGTGTACTTGAGATGTGTTCTGGCTGTACAAAGTGCTAGAGCAATTCTAAGTATTCTGAAAATAAGTCTGCCACAGGCTGTATTTTTAAATATGTTTAGGCATCAAAAATTACACAACTACAGGGATTTGCAAAAGAACCTGAAAAGTTAGAAGCCTAACACCAAGAGGAGGGGCTAGCATCTCCTTAGACTAATGATCTCCTTGGACTAATTTGCCTGCCTGCACTTTTAAGGTTTCAAAAAATCTGTCCCCAAGTATCTGAAAGATGGCAGCCTAAATGAATCGGTATTTTTGACAGCATTTGCCTAAGTCACTCTCTGCTTCAATTCCTTTTGTTTAAAAAGGATAATAATATTATCTTGTGTCACAGGGCTGTCATGAAGATACATTGAGCTAAAGGCTTTGAAGCATTCAGAAACAAGAGTGAGCTATTGAAATATCTTAGCAACTGATCATGTGCAGACTTACCCCACAGTGCAATGTTTGGATAATGTGGGCAGAATACATCTCAAGCATACATAGTCAGCAGAATCAGGCCTGCGCTCCTCTTTATCTTTCTTTTTTTTTTTTTATTTGATATTTCTTTTTTTTTTTTTTTTTTTTGTTTTTTCNTCACAGGGCTGTCATGAAGATACATTGAGCTAAAGGCTTTGAAGCATTCAGAAACAAGAGTGAGCTATTGAAATATCTTAGCAACTGATCATGTGCAGACTTACCCCACAGTGCAATGTTTGGATAATGTGGGCAGAATACATCTCAAGCATACATAGTCAGCAGAATCAGGCCTGCGCTCCTCTTTATCTTTCTTTTTTTTTTTTTATTTGATATTTCTTTTTTTTTTTTTTTGATTGTGCAATTTCAATTAAAAAAATCAAAAAAGCTATTAAAAAAATATACAGACATCTTTAGGAAACTCTTCAAATTGTCACACCATTATCTGAGCCAGAGTGACTTCAGCAACACAAGAGACTCATCACCTCATCAGTTCTGCTATCCTGACTCATAACCTACTTAGTGTATCAAACAGAAATTTAAAAAGCAACTTGATTGTGGCTCATAAGGATCACCTACTACAAGTTCAGGAGAGTTGCATCCCAACTAGAAGGAAGTGCAGCAGGAGGGCCAGGAGACCTCCTTGGATGGATAAGGAGCTGCTGAGAAAAATTTGAAGGAAAAAAGAGGCTTATAAAAGGTGGAAGCAAGGACAGGCGCCTGGGATGAATTCAGGGATGTTGTCTGGGAAGCCAGGGAACACATAAGGAAAGCTAAGGCCCAGTTAGAATTAAACTTAGCTTAGAATAACACGAAGGGATTCTACAGGTACATTGCAGATAAAAGACAGACCGGGAACAACGTAGGCCCCCTCCAGAAGCTATCGGGTGAACTGGCTACACAGGATTTGGAGAAGGCTGAGGTTCTGAATGACTTCTTTACCTTGGTCTTCAACGGGAAAGGCTCTGACTGCACCACCCAAGTCTCAGAAGGCAGATGCAGGGACTGTGAGAATGAAGACCTTGGGCCCACTGTAGGAGAGGATCTGGTTCGAGACTATCTGAAGAACCTGAACATGCACAAGTCCATGGGACCTGATGAAATCCAGCCGTGGGTCCTGAAGGAGCTGGTGAGTGAAGTTGCTAAGCCACTGTCCATCATATTTAAGAGATCATGGCAATCAGGTGAAGTTCCCGAAGACTGGAAAAGGGGAAATATAACCCCCATTTTCAAGAAGGGGAAAATGGATGACCTGGGGAATTACAGACCAGTCAGTCTCACCTCTCTGCCTGCCAAAATCTTGGAGCAGATTCTCCTGCAAGGCATGCTAAGGCACATGAAAAACAACAAGGTGCTTGGTGGCAGCCAGCATGGCTTCAGTAGGGGGAAATCCTGCCTGACCAATTTGGTGGCCTTCTATAATGTGGCTACGGAACTGAGGGACAGGGATAGAGCAGTTAATGACATCTACCTGGACTTGTGCAAAGCGTTCGACACTGTCCCACACGACATCCTTGTCTCTAAATTGGAGAGACATCAATTTGATAGGTGGGGCACTCGGTGGATAAAGAACTGGTTGGATGGCCGCACGCAAAGAGTTGTGGTCAATAGCTCAGTGTCCACCTGGAGGCCAGTGGCGAGTGGTGTCCTTCAGGGATCGGTGTTGGGACCGGTCTTGTTCAACATCTTTGTTGCTGACATGGACAGTGGGATTGAGTGCACCCTCAGCAAGTTTGCCGATGACACCAAGCTGTGTGGTTGGGTGGATACGCTGGAGGGAAGGAATGCCATCCAGAGGGACCTTGACACGCTTGTGAGGTGGGCTGATGCCAACCTCATGAAGTTTAACCATGCCAAGTGCAAGGTCCTACACCTGGGTCGGAGCAATCCCAGGCACAGCTACAGGTTGGGCAGAGAAGAGATTCAGAGCAGCCCTGCGGAGAAGGACTTGGGGGTGGTGGTCGATGAGAACATGAACATGAGCCGGCTTCAATGTGCGCTCGCAGCCCAGAAAGCCAACTGTATCCTGGGCTGCAACAAAAGGAGCGTGACCAGCAGGTCGAGGAAGGTGATCCTGCCCTTCTACTCTGCTCTCATGAGACCTCACCTGGAGTATTGTGTGCAGTTCTGGTGTCCTCAACATCAAAAGGACATGGAGCTGTTGGAACAAGTCCAGAGGAGGGCCACGAGGATGATCAGGGGACTGGAGCATCTCCTGTATGAAGATAGGCTTAGAAAGTTGGGGCTGTTCAGCCTGGAGAAGAGAAGGCTGAGTGGAGACCTCATAGAAGCCTTCCAGTATCTGAAGGGGGCCTATAGGGATGCAGGGAGGGACTCTTCATTAAGGGACTGTAGTGACAGGACAAGGGGTAATGGGTTCAAACTTAAAAAGGGGAGGTTTAGATTGGATATAAGGAAGAAATTCCTTCCTGTGAGGGTGGTGAGTCACTTGAATGGGTTGGCCAAGGATGTTGTGAGTGCTTCATCCCTGTCAGTGTTTAAGGCCAGGTTGGACGAAGCCTTGGGTGACCTGGTTTAGTATGGGGTGTCCCTGCTTATGGCATGGGGCTTGGAACTAGATGATCTTAAGGTCCTTTCTGACCCTAAGCATTCTATGATTCTATGATTTGGGACACTATAATGTTACAGACAACAGTATAACAAGATTCAGTTTCTGAATAAGCTGGAGACAAAAAAGTACAAATTGGGAAGAAGAATCAAATTTTAGCAAGGAGGGTAATTAATCATTGGTGCAGCTTGCCAATGGAAGAGACCAATTTATCATAACTAAGTCTTTAATTCAACATTGAATGACTTTCCAAAGGACTGGACACAAACAATACATTTTGGTGGTAGATAGCAAAAAGGAAGAATAACTCCTATCTGCAGAAGAATATTTTCTGTCCTGGGATATGCAGTCATCCAGGCCAAGTCAGAGTCATCTCCTATAGTCTTAAAACAAGTATGTCTATACTTGGTTAACTTTCCTGATGAACCAAAGGTGGGCACATACCATAAGATGTATAGCACGCAGTCACTGATCCTTAATGAATAGAAATTAAAACACTGCCATGGACTACTCTATCATAAATTATATAATAAGCTGCTCTAAGAAGAAGGAAAGAATAAACTACATTATGGTGTGATAGTTGTTTACATTCAAGCATATGCAATGACATTTCTGGTCTTTGCTTCTGTTGTCATCTGCTTGCATTTGATTTCAGTGTCATTATTTCAAAATAAATGAAGGGTTTAGAAGTTCAAGAGCCTAAATTCCTTCTCAAAGGTAATATAGATTATAAGAATAGATGTTTTCAACTCATATTTTTCCCAGCATTAAACATTATTAAATATATAAATAAATGTATGTTATTACTTTTGAAAAGGTTGTATCCTTTTGTATTAAACATGTATTTTCTTCTTAATTTGTATGTTCCTACAATTCAATTCAGTTTAAAAGGTAGTTAGGAAACCTTCAAAGAGAAGCCACTTTATGTTGAAAACTCCATCTGGGATATTTTAGCCAATTAAGAATGACAATAATTGAGATAGTAACAACTGATAAATGGGAATAGAAAATTCTCATGCTAGCCCCTTTGAAAATCTTGCATTTGCACGTATCTTTTGGGTTTCCCCAGAATAAAATTCCAGAGGCGGATTTAGAGTTCATATAAATTCAGGCAGTGGCATCTAGACTGTGATTTGTAACAGGTTATTCAGTTAGTCATTTAGAAAGAACATGACAGGATGTAACCTTGCCACTTGTTATTCATGCTGCAAATAGTCCTGTTGCAGTCACATGACTCAGATTCATCAGACATAGTATTTATATATTCAATATCATTCAAATAAAGGGGAGGTAATAAACTGAAGGTGGGATGGGAGTACTGCTTCTTTTCCACATCCATCAGCTAGTTTTTCAAGAGAGATTTAGTCCCTGCAGAGACCTTGCCTCTGTTATGTCCCTAGGCTATCACAGCCAAAACAGTAATTACACAAATTAGTACTTTTTTGATTTTAAGATCCCAACTGATCTTCTGGTTTTGGGTTTAGTAATAGCTGCTAGGCTTCTGGAAAGTGTTTCTTCAGAAAAGTAAATTAAACTAGACTTTGTGAATATTGACAGCCAGTGTGACTGGTCGTGTTCCAAATGCACCAATGGAGTTTTGGAGTTTGTCTGTACACAAAATATATTAATTACCATATGGGTTTTACTCAAAACTGTAATCACTGTCCAACTTGCTCTTTAACCCTATGACCTCACCAAAACCCTGAAACTTTTCCAAATGTACTTTCTTAGAAGTTTCAATCTGTTAGATGCAAGAGGATTTTGTGACTATCAATTCTTTAATGATTCATAAAGTACATGAATACTTTTATATATTTATCTTCAACCAGCATAAAAAAATTTGAAATATTCTATTTGCTCTGCAAATTTGCAAAGATTTGAACATTAACTTGCCCTTAAGTTATCTTCAACTGTATACATACATACTTAAAGTGGAAGTGTCCAGAGCACCAAGTGGGGATTTTTTACCACATCTCCTGCAGTCAGCATGAAGGAAGTTTCTCAAATCCCTCTGTGGGCTACTAACTTTGGCTTGTCTGCATACACAAATTTCCATGGCTGCTTCTTACTCCATTGCATATTTTTCTTACATCAAAGGAGCTTGAGGCTTTTCACACCTCCCATCTGTCTAGCCTATGTGAATAAAGGATTTGGAGCTAATACACTGGAGGGAAGGAATGCCATCCAGAGGGACCTTGACACGCTTGTGAGGTGGGCTGATGCCAACCTCATGAAGTTTAACCATGCCAAGTGCAAGGTCCTCCACCTGGGTGGGAACAATCCCAGGCACAGCTACAGGTTGGGCAGAGAAAAGTTTCAGAGCAGCCCTAAGGAGAAGCACTTGGGGGTGGTCGTCGATGAGAAAATGAACATGAGCCAACTGCAATGTGCGCTCACAGCCCAGAAAGCCAAACGTATCCTGGGCTGCATTAAAAAGAGCATGACCAGCAGGTCAAAGGAGGTGATCCTGCCCTTCTACTCTGCTCTCGGGAGACCTCACATGGAGTATTGTGTGCAGTTCTGGTGTCCTCAACATCAAAAGGACATGGAGGTGTTGGAATAAGTCCAGAGGAGTGCCACGAGGATGATCAGGGGACTGGAGCATCTCTTGTATGAAGACAGGCTTAGAAAGTTGGGGCTGTTCAGCCTGGAGAAGGCTGAGTGGAGACCTCATAGCAGCCTTCCAGTATCTGAAGGGGGCCTATAGGGATGCAGGGAGGGACTCTTCATTAGGGACTGTAGTGACAGGACAAGGGGTAATGGGTTCAAACTTACACAGGAGAGGTTTAGATTGGATATAAGGAAGAAAATCTTTCCTGTGAGGGTGGTGAGTCACTGGAATGGGTTGGCCAAGGAAGTTGTGAGTGCTCCATCCCTGGCGGTATTCAAGGCCAGGTTAGACAAAGCCTTGCATGGCATGGTTTAGTGTGAGGTGTCCCTGCTTATGGCATGGGGCTTGGAACTAGATGATCTTAAGGTCCTTTCTGACCCTAACTATTCTGTGATTCTATGATTATTACAAGCTGTTATTTGGAACCATACTGGTGGACGATGATTCTGTTGTCCTACATACTGTAAAATACGAAACAGATAGATGGTTTGTGACTCCAAACAGTTCGTGGTCCTTCCAGACAAATTAATGAAGCCAGGAACATTAGAGAAGAGCTCAGAACAAAAAGACAGATCTATAATTAATTAACCATTGTAATGAATTCTGAAGAAAAACACACAGAGAGAATAGAGGATGAGTTCTCACATCAGTGAAAAGACTTTTAAAGTTTAATATATCCCTCCAAAGACTCTATAAAAATGGGTTCTGTGGAGTTTAATGCTTTGATTGTCTCCAATAGCTTTTCCCATATAGACAGAACCGACACAAAAATTGCTCATTTTTCTGTCAAACTGTAGGCTCTGCCCAACCAGACTAGGCTCTGCATGAAAAGGCTGTATTTCTGTTCCCCTCAGTGTTAGCAGTAAAGACTGCCAGAAAAGCTGGGATCTCAGCTTTTTTTCTTCCAATGATGCACTCAATAACATTTCCAATATTCTGCTGTCTGCATCAATCTGATATGAAGCTATACCTACATTGTAGACTTCTGCTGACATAGATTTGTGAGCCACTGATATGACAATATCTTCCAAAAGCTGCTGTTGTAAACCAACTTGCACTTAAAACAAAATAAAAATAATAAAATCCAGAGGTTTAGATCTTTTAGCAGTTGTATTTGCTCAGCTGTTTAGCTTGTTTAACTCAGACATAACCAAATAAACTATGCAATATTATTTTATCTTTCACAAGATAAGCTGCATCTTTACTAGGAAAGAGTTACTGCTATGATGTACTACTATAGGAATACTTTTAAATCATTCCTAGTGAAGACATGGTCCTTAGTGAACAATTGTGTTGACTATACACAGAACAGACAAGAGTTCGCAGTGTAGCTGTATTGACTTGGTTGCATTAGCTAACATTCAAAGAAAATGGTACATTCTTTGTTTCCAAAATCCACAGATTTAATATTGAATTATTAAAGAAACAAATCCGCTAATGTGTGCATGCTCCTTTTTCCTGCATTAAGCTTGATTTTAGTAGACTACTGCTGGAATATATAGAGATATGTATATATATGTCGCATCAACAATATAATACTGGCACTCAAGATAGGAGTCAAGGCAGGAGAAATCCATAATTAGATTTTTCTCAGTACATTCATCTTCATTTATCCAAGAGGCCAAAGTCATTATTATTTACCCAAGAATCTCCTTGGAGAACAGAACTGTAAAGATTTGCTGCATATCATGAGGATCTGTAAGTATATTGAAGTTCCCTAGTTCCATTATTTGTCCCTTTTACATTTGATTGAAATAGGAAAAAAGTTATACCAGTGCCTTTATGTTTGTTTTTTGATGATATCTTCCCTCTCCTAAATTGTTCTTGTAATGGAAAAGGGGCAATTGTATTTCATTTCTTCTCTTTGTTTCATTTTCCACCAGATGATATAAGCTTACCTTTAAATTTCTTTGTGTTTGGTATGAAAAAATGAAGAAATTCATGACAGAAAGTCTTAGCTAGAGAAGCTGTACTTTTCACAGCTGTCCTCAGTGGAGATAGAGGTTTGAATGCAGCAAAGCATGTCTCTATAGATAGTGGCACCCCAGACAAGTTTGGATTAATGAGTGAAATCCTTGCTTTATCTTGGCCTGTTAAAGCACAACGCTTTTCCAGGATTGGTCCTGTGAGCCATAGTGCAAAAGCATTTAATTTTAAATCTCTTTGTCTGTATAATGTGAAACTGGTATTTAGCAAAAAGCCTTACTCAATAAAAATGGCACTATGCACACATACACATAAAAGCCCAAACCACGAAACCACCTTAGTTTACCACAGATTACATAATTTCACTTAATCTTTGGTTTTCCTTAATAAAACATATGAAGCAAACAAAGTATTTGGTGAATAAATAAAAGCTATAATAAAGCCCACTATCTACATTGAAGGTACTTTTTCAAATGATTTATTTTGTTTTCTCTAAAATAAAGGCATTAGCAGATACTATCAACGTGCCTAAGAATGGAGACTCAAACCACTTGTGTATCAGAGTCACATGTGTCCAACCTGCTGTAAAGTAAAATCTGAGAACACGCAAGTCTTTCTCAGATTCAAATATTAGTAATATTTTGTGTTATTTTTTATCCTAATCATGTACAAAGCCTCAAACTCACTGTACAACACAGTTTCCTTCTGGATCTAGGACCTTATCCATCGTCCCACAACCCTGTAAACTGCACCAAGGTCATTAAGGCTGATTGCACAGCACCAGGTACTGGCATTAGTTAATCCAGCCAATCCAGAATCAGGGCCAAATTTAAGGGAAGCTATAACTGATGAATGTCAAGAACAGTAAGCCAAAGGATGATAGATTTTTAAATAATGCAGTTAACCCGCAAGCCAACAATCAATTACAAATAGGAAAATGCACACAGGACTCCCATGAGCAAAAGAAGCCCTGCCCCTGCAAACACTGTTGGGGCTAACTTTATGGAAACATCATCAGTGGAAAAGCACACATTTCAGTACTGCATGTAAGTTTTTAGTAAATGCTTCAATGTTCTTATACTGAAAACATGCCTTACATAAATGTTCAGACCATGTAAGGTAAAAAATAAACCCCATCCTGTTTTACATAATTTTAATAAATATCTACTTTTGGAGCTGCGGAGCTGTTAGGGGAGAATATTGTTTCATTTTGGTTTATTTTTTGTAATTGTGTTCTGTTTCTTTTGACCTTTATGATATCCTCCTTTAAAAAAGTCAGTTTCTGTGATTTTTAACTTTTAAAGCATCTATTAATATTGACATGTTTTCTATTATGTGAATCAAACCTTTTATCAAACTGTGCTCCCAGAAAATATGTTTCAGAACCTTCAGAAGACAGCACAGACATATTTCCAGTCTAAGGTTGCAAGCTCAGCAGCCAGCTTTTGCAAAGGCGATTTATGTAGCAATGGTATAATCACAAAAGGCATACATATTCTCTCCAATGAGAAAAAAATGTTTACTGCTTTCATGAAAAGGTTTTATAGAAGAAATGCAATCTCATACCTAAGAATAAAGCAGCTCACTACAATGACTCTGAAATGTAAGGGTTAATGCTTGTATTCTTCATAAAGAAAATACTGCTATAATTAAAAAAAAAATAAAATCTTGATAAATCCTTGTGCAGAAACATAAATCCTTGCACATGCATGTAAAGAGTATGCAAAAATCTAACCTGAGCCCTGTAATTTCCTGAAGGTCTGACAAATTTCCAACAAAATAATTTTGGTGAAAAAAATTTTCTGTGAGCATACGTGTGCTTGCTTTGAAGCAGACTCAATTTGTAGTCAAAGCTATGAGAGAGCTAAAGTCATTCATCTGAGAACAGACAGGACCTCGGTGGTTCGTTTTCTGTTGTGAATCTCAGGGAAAAAAAATGTTTACACTCAGTGTCCCACTTCTCAGGAATGACTTTAACTACCAGGCTACTGTTACACTGGGCTCAGTTGGACCTACTAGAGCTGTTCATCAGCAACTACAGAGAAAAAAAAACCAAACCAACCAACCTACATTAAAACCTGCATTAAATATACTAAAACCCTGTATTAACTATGTTAAGAAAAAAAAAGAACAAGCAAATTCCTTTACCACTCAAACTAGATAAGTATTCACTCAAAGAAGTCATTATCTATGCAGAGCACAAATCATTCCCACTGCCTGGTTTCCTTTCACTGCCATCTCTCTTACTAGCCTACAGCCGCTGCTGAAGGCAGAAGAGGGATGGAGTCAGCAAGTACGGGGGAAGTGACTGAAATCTGCAAGTTAAAGGGGTGCTCAGATCTAATTCCAGGACTGAGACCAGAGAAGAGAAAACCACTGAACGATTAATTTGTTGAGAATTTCCTTGTGAGCAGAAGCACCTTATAATGAAACTTTAATTCTTGCTTCTCCTGGCTTTGCAGATGCTCAGAATTGAACCTAATAATTTTACAATGTCCCCTTTTCCCCTCCCCTTGCTACTGCATATGGAAACCAGAGGACGTCTTCTGGCCAGGGGCTGTAACCTGCCTTTTTGCCAATAGCTGCAAGGAAGCAGAAGCAGATCCCTCACTTTCTCTCAACAATTTTATGAAAATGATGCACAGCTTGGATTTTTTCCTTTTCCCAGTTTAGCTTGCTATCTCCTACAGTGGTGTGCAGTGCTGAAACCTGTGCTCTTCCACTGATAATGTTTCCATAAATTTAGTCCCTCTATTTGCAGGAGCAGGGCTTCTTTTGTTCACCCCAACAATGAGCTAGCAGTGGGTTGAGCCAATTCCTACCGTGATTGCAGAAATATTTGCAATTGTCTTTAGTGAACTTTGGGTCAGGCCTTTCTTTTGGAATAAACCTGTTAGAAGACCAGACCAGTTCTCTAATTGCCTGTAGCCCTTACAGCAAATCAGCAGTTGGAAATGTGGAGCTGCGTGGAAAACTACCCAATCTCTCTCTTCCCTGGCTTCACAAGTGGGAGCTGTTGATACCTGCACGGCTCTTGGTACAAGGCAGAGCAGAGCATCGAAAGTTAATAATCCACAAGCCATTCAGAAACGTCTAGGACAGAGACACTGACACCAGGGAATCATATGTCTGCACTGAGCAGCTAGCAAATTGTTTACTTGAAGGGCTCATGAGAAACACACAGATGAACCTCTGAAGCCACTACTTGGCAGGTAAGGCTACTGATGTACTTTAATAAATAGCGCTGTGTTCTCATGATCATTGCTGTATCTTTTCCCAAATGTACTTGCAGCAGTTTACTGACATTACATAATGCAGGCAGAGTTCAAAGCAAGGATAAAGAGTTGATGGCCAGCTTCGGTGTGCATGTTTATTTGACATACTTGATTTACAGTCTCCTGTTTACATGATGCACTTTGATATGTTGTTTCTTTTAATGTTAAAATCATTACTCTCGATCCTAAATAAACGTCCAGGAAGTCCTTTAGGTTTTGGGTGAAAATTTGAAAGACTGCTTTTAAGAACTACTCCAGAGTATGGTTTGTTCCTCATACAGTCAATGATGACCGTAATCTGTATGTTTTCCTCTTGTTTACCGCCTTTTTTCCTTACCACAGCACTGGTTTGTTTCCTACTGTCGGGTGGGGAAAAAAAAAAAAAAAGACAGAAAAAAGAAAGAGCAAGATAGAGGACGAGAGAGGGCTAAAACAGGTTTTCCCCTCGGAGCTGGGGGGAACTGGGGACCTCCTGCCCTTCAGAGAAGCAGGTCATCTTTCCCGTGGGAACTGGGAAGCGGGGTGGGAGTGGGGAGCGCGCCGCGGGGACGCGCCGGGGGGGGGGGGGGGGGGGGGGGCGCGCGGCGG
>NDXB01016266.1:0-26208 GCA_002631895.1 Agapornis roseicollis
CAGTGCCTCACACACCTGGAATGCAATTTATACTCCCAATTAAAAATGCTGTTTACATCACAGGAAGGAGCACACTTCTCCACTTTCATTGATAGAATCATTTCTGGTATCATAATCTTATCCTACTTAAATCCAGACGGCGTGAGATGGGCTATATAGAAAGTACACAGCTACTTTCCCACCTGCTTACCTTGAACAACCAAAACTTGGCTAAGGAAAAAAGAGGTTAAAAAGCAAATAAAAAAGGGATGGGGGAAGGACAGAAAGAATCACTTAACATTTTCTTCTTCACCTTTACAATTATGTTAGAGAGCACTCAAGAGACTGTTGTAATTTAATCTAGAGATTAACTTTAGGCCATATTAGTTAATCTGAGTACTAAAATAATGTGGTTTTCCTTATGTTTGCTCAGAAAACACATTTTTTTTTTAAGCATTTCTTTTGTTCCTTTTTATTTCAATCTGCCCGAGGAGTCCCTGAATTACCCACTTCATTATCATGTCAAATCTGTACCACTTTCCAGTAGGGAACACGGAGATAACTGGCCTATAAGCAAAAGCTCCTTTAGGGCTACTGACCTTTAATCGACTTCTGTAGGACATTCTTGGCTCACAGCCACCTACGACACGCTGTGTAGCATATCCTCTAAAAAGAAATCTCATATGTTCCTTCAAGTATTCCAAACATTTCAGCACGTAGCAAGTGGTCAGAGGTGCTCCTACAATGCTTTCAAAACACATGCTTTATCCCTCGCAATAAAACGTCCTCAAGTTCTGCATCACTGCTCCATGCCGCTGCATCTGTCAGGTCTAGGCACCAAGGTAAAAGCTATATTAGAACACAGCGATTTTATTCAATACAAGCTAAATCATAAGACCAGAATAAAGATGCTGCAATCACTGTTTTTCCAATTAGAGCAAAGCTGTTTCAGTTTTGCTTATATCCCCAATTAAAGAGATTTAAAATTATCCCACACAGGAAAAACTGAATTTGTAAGTGACCTTAACTGAGCTTGTGAATTAACTCTTCTCCTATGAAAAATGACATTTAGAGGCTACAAAAGACATCAGCACATATAAATACCTCATCTGGACATGTAGTAAAGGCAACATATGAATGTTATACATCTTTGAACAACACCAAAGGGGAAGAGTATGTTTTCATTTCTAGATAAGCTACAAATTTGAATATTAAAATACTTGTATAATGTAGGAGCGGGGATTTCAGAAGAAGAGTAGATTTTATCACAAGTCCAAAAGTCAAGGATTAATCAAATATATACAACAAGTCCAAAGGCCAGCATGCTATACCTGCTATTCATGTAAAAATTACCCCTTCAAAAGAGATGCACTTATTAGCATTTATTTTAACATTGAGATGGTTTTGAATGGTGGGTTTGGTCATAGGTATTTATGGAATAGAGAGAAGCCAAATGGACAAAGCATAAAGAAATGCTAGTACTAATACAGTCTAACTGTGCCACCTAGTGACAAACTTCACCACGTAAGATTTGGAAGGACATTCCCATATGTGTCACTAGAAAACATTCACCTGTCGGAAAAGAACCAAAGAGCCTTTATAACTAACACAGCAAACTCTGAGTTCTCCTACCTTTCCCACTCCTACCTTTCCCTCCTACCACCTTTCCCACTCCACCTTTCCCTCCTACCACCACTTCAGATTTAATTCAAAGGAAATGGCAACTGAAAGGCTCTGTGTCCTTCTGTGACAGTACCTACATCGAAGCATATAGAAAGTATTGGTCTGGTACAAGCAGCTCCAGAATGGTCAAGAGCTTCTTTGGGAGATAGATACCTAACACATAAACAGGGTTAAAAACCACACAACTCAGCCCTAGTGAAGTCAATAGAAATCGTGCATGTTATCCCTCCATGGACTAAATAAGAAATCACACTATGAGAGATCTAAGGAAGGAAGATGAGGCAGATTCCCAGGTATGAAATAACTTAAATTATTCATGGCTTGTAATGTTCTCTTCTGAAAAAATAATCTATACGTAGCAGAGTAGAATAACAGTTCTATATCTACAGTAAAAATTAGATTAGTCAAGGTATTTACTAATAAATTACTTCAACTGTTAATAATACAATACAAAATTCTTATTTACACTTTACTTCTGCAAAAGGTACATTTATTACAGCAAATATTCAGCATTTCAATCACTCTCAGCTTTAAAATGCTTCACAAATCTGAAGTCAGAACCACATCAGTTGTGCACCTACGTCTGTATGACTCCATAAGTATGGAAAGGTAGATCTCCTGTATTCAAGGCCAGGTTGGATGAAGCCTTGGGTGCCATGGTTTAGTTTGATGTGTCCCTGCTTATGGCAGGGGGGTTGGAACTGGATGATCTTAAGGTCCTTTCCAACCCTAACTATTCTATGATTCTTTGATATAACCATTGTCCTTACATCCTCTTCTATCTGCTGCTTCTTCTGCAGCCAAAGCAACTGAATACAGTGTAGTGTCACTTCTATAACTGGAGGATATGGCTTACTGATGGTTATTTTTCCTAAAAAATGAATAAATAGTTCTAAACATTACTTTCATTAAATAGTTTATATAAATATTTTCACATCTGATAAAATTGATTTTGGACTTTCAGTAATGAATAATATTATCATTTCATTTAGCACTTGTACCTGTAATAGGTGGAAGAATCACAAGTAATAAGGTAGAGAACCACAAGTACACACAAAAACTATGCATGTATTTTGCATCTAAGTAACAGAATCTACCGTTAAATTCACTACTTGATGGAGAACCAACATCTAAGGTTATTGCATTAGATTACTTTAGAACTGTGGCATAGTTGCCACGCTAGCACACTCAGCCTATGCATTCAGCTTCAATACAGTCTCTCCTTCTCACTATAAATCTTCCCATACACGCAGAGCTCCTCTTACAAAGTTTCTTTCCAACAAATCTGATATACCACATGATTGCAGGAAGGCTTTGGCCTGCTGTATAAAAACATGCAGCTCATGTCACAAAGCAAATAATTCTGGGAAACAAGAAAAAAACAAAACAGGAGAAAAGACCAAAAATTAGGAATAACAAATCCAAATTAGGAATAACAAGTTCCATTATATTTTTCTATTTATTTTCTTCATATACATATATATCTATAAAAATTGGACAAAAGAAACATATTGGTATTACAATATACAATGTTAAAATCAATGTAAATCAGCATGTAAAGAGTTGCTTAANAAAACAGGAGAAAAGACCAAAAATTAGGAATAACAAGTCCAAATTAGGAATAACAAGTTCCATTCTATTTTTCTATTTATTTTCTTCATATACATATATATCTATAAAAATTGGACAAAAGAAACATATTGGTATTACAATATACAATGTTAAAATCAATGTAAATCAGCATGTAAAGAGTTGCTTAATTAACCAACGACTATTCAACCTCAAATACTGAGTTTCCTGACTTTGTAAGAGGAAAATCTCTCTCGTTGTGATGACAGCAATAAGCAGAGATGGCTGCCCTTCTGCTGTTATAGCCTGGATGAGAAAACAGGGTGCCCCAACCCAGACAGCACTGCTTTAAACACACACACACACACACACAAAAGGTGAGAAGAACAATCTGTATGCAGGAAAGTTAAGTCAGGCAAGAGATGCTCAGTTAAAGCAAGCCCCTTTAAACCCCAACTTGCATTTTTGTTTCTGGTTAAACTNCTACACACACACACACACACACACACAAAAGGTGAGAAGAACAATCTGTATGCAGGAAAGTTAAGTCAGGCAAGAGATGCTCAGTTAAAGCAAGCCCCTTTAAACCCCAACTTGCATTTTTGTTTCTGGTTAAACTACTTCCAGTAACAACAATCTGGATATGAAAAAAGGCCGGTAGAGACAGGCCAAGGGGAATGGCTTGAACCTGCCCGAACAGGGGAGACTGAGCTGAGCTCTGAGGCAGAAGCTGCTCCCTGTGAGGGTGCTGAGGCGCTGGCACAGGGTGATGGCCCAGAGAAGCTGTGGCTGCCCCATCCCTGGCAGTGCTCAAGGCCAGGTTGGACACAGGGGCTTGAAGCAAGCTGCTCCCTTGGAGGGGGTCCCTGCCTGTGGCAGGGGTTGGAGCTGGGTGAGCTTTAAGGTCCCTTCCGACACAAACCAGGCTGGGATTCTAAGATAATTTTGAAAACTATTCAAAATTATTAAGATAATTTTGAAAACAAAATGTGACTCTGGATAAGGCATTAATATACTGAGAAAAATACATAAATGAGAGAAAAAAATCTGTGTAAAGGGTGAAAAGAGACGAGACAGCTTGGCATTATGGATCTTCAAGGAAATAAAATCCCATAAAAATGGCAGAAAACTGGGGGATGCATTTCCAATGCTAAACTGAGGAGAACCTTCAATTTTGCAACTTATTAGGGTGTCTGACAGGCTGGCAAGAAAGCATTTCTCAAAAAGCCAATGAGTGAAAGAGTTAAACTGTGAACACTCCAATACCCCTGAGGACCGGGGATGCCCAATACCAACACATGCAATTTACTCTTAAAAATGCTATTTTTACATAAATTTCCTTTCATAAAGGACAAAAAGCAAATACTGACATGTCAGGATCATAAATAATGCCTGAAGTCCAGAAAGATATTGCTAGGATTCCTTAAGAAGTTTTCATTTACACAGGGTGTGAATGTAATAATCTTAAGGACAATTCAGACTGCTCTTCAGCTATGTTTTAAAGCATTGCAATATATACTTACCAGCTTGAAACTACTATGAGAAAGCCAGTAGTGTTTTCTGAGTGAAAACAGCCAGTTGTGTTTCCATACTACACTGTACCAAACCAGTATAAATACTGTGTTTTGTTAAGCCAATGAGTAACATTAAGTCCTGCTGCATTTAACAAAAACCACTCATTATTCATTCTCCCTCTGATTCACATTATTCTGCATTCTGCTTAAGCCTATGTCAGCTCAATGTCGACTTATGACAAAAATACCTTGCAAATATATTCTGAACATGTTATTAGTGAATTATACCTCTCAGTTGTAAAACCCCTATCACTGTCATAGCACATGGTAACCACCAAAAGCATTGGGCTTAGTAAGTAACTAGGTTCAGCACCATCCATAGAGCGTGACTAACTGATTTTATGTTCTCCACCCAGGTGGTATCAATGCTTCGAGCAAGTTCTTACATCTTCTTTGTGTAAGACAGCCCCTTCTCAGGGCACATTCCCTTTCAACATAGAATCTGAATTATTACAGTGTCTAAATTTGCTCTTGTTAGAAGGACCTGAGCTTGGTGCCTGCTCTTTGATGAAATGGTTTCATTGCCCTGAAGAGAAGTTGTGTCTCATTGCAAAGTCAGGAAGCATCATGTAATTTGAAGGATAGTCCTGTAAGCTTCCTCTTCCATTACACTTTTACACACTGTCTACTCCAATTTGCATAGTTTTGAGAAGCACACAATGGAGAATGGTGTATCAGCAAACACAAGCCTACAAGACTTAACCACCACCTTCATAAATGCTAAAAACCAGAAAAGGAGCAATGTTGTACTAGGGAAATTGAGCTCTTCATCCAGCTATGTTTTTCTGGCCAAAGAAGCCTTCAGAAAGAGCTGGAATCACATAATCCCTGTTTTATGGCTACATTACTGCTCTCAACCTCTCCAGGTAACTAGGTCCTACTAAAAGGAACTTAAAAACTCAAACATTTCATGAATGATTTTTAAATCCCATCTTACCTCTGCTGATTTTTGGAGCACAGAGAAACAGTATGAACAAACGATTTGTCAGGAGCCTACATCCCTCCCTCACTCCCACCTATGGTTTTCCTACAATCTGGAATAGCAAAGTTTGAAGAAAAAAATCACAGAATCATAGAATAGTTAGGGTTGGAAAGGACCTGAAGATCATCCAGTTCCAACCCCCCTACTCTAACCAGGGACACCTCACACTAAACCACGGCACCCAAGGCTCTGTCCAACCTGGCCTTGAACACTGCCAGGGATGGAGCACTCACAACCTCCCTGGCCAACCCATTCCAGTGCCTCAGCACCCTCACAGCAAAGAATTTCTTCCTTAGATCCAATCTAAACCTCCCCTGTTTCAGTTTGAACCCGTTACCCCTTGTCCTGTCACTACAGTCCCTAATGAAGAGTCCCTCCCCAGCATCCTNCATCCAGTTCCAACCCCCCTACTCTAACCAGGGACACCTCACACTAAACCATGGCACCCAAGGCTCTGTCCAACCTGGCCTTGAACACTGCCAGGGATGGAGCACTCACAACCTCCCTGGCCAACCCATTCCAGTGCCTCAGCACCCTCACAGCAAAGAATTTCTTCCATAGATCCAATCTAAACCTCCCCTGTTTCAGTCTGAACCCGTTACCCCTTGTCCTGTCACTACAGTCCCTAATGAAGAGTCCCTCCCCAGCATCCTGTTTCCACAATTCTTTTAACTACACATAATTCTTTTAACTTACAGATATATTAACAACATTTTCTGGAAGAAAATTTGGCTTGATTTATATCAATGGCAAAAATCCCATTAAATTCAAAGGCCAAACATTTAGTTCTGCATTTGCAAAGAAGCAGACATTCACATTAAATATTATCTTCATATACAACAAGAAAGACTTGATTTGGCAGAGTACAGCCATGCCAATCCACACTGACTTCCCTAACATTTTGGCTAGAATAATGACTGTAGTGTAAAAGCCAAAGAATGAAGACTGACCATATTTATGTCTGCAACAAAGCTCCTATTGACTTGATTTGGGTTGGAAAATTGTGACACCTCAGGCAAAATCAGTGCAAAATGGTGGCCAAAGCAATGACATGGGATGTTCTGGGTCTCAGGTCAACAGTCAGAGCATTACATCAGCTCTGTAATGAAACCCAACAGCAGCAGTGACCAAATGCAGCTGAGAGGCACTGAGCCAGGGCAGTGGCACATGAAAACAATCTCCTGATGTCAAAACAAAACCAACTTCTATTCAGAAGCCCATTGATCCTTGCCAGTTCCCAGTGACAGTAACTGTGTGGCAAGAGGAAAACAGCCCTGTCAACCTCAGATCAGTTCAAACAGTACTTGAATTAAAACATTCAGCCCCAGCGAGCAAAGTCAGCCCTTCACAAAGGCAAAGTTCTCATCCTTGTGCCTCGGGTTTTATTTGCAGTGCTGCAGCATTGTGTTTTGCAGGAGCACAGGATTCATTTCTCAGAAGACATCCATAATGCGCAACACTTTCGCATCTCATGCTTCATTAAATAAGTTATGAAGTTACAAGTTCCTTAAATGTTAGTAAGGATTAACAAGGAATAGGTACAGGTTACTGCTGGGGAGATTCTGGTTGGACACTAGAAGATAACTTTTCACAATGAGAGCAATCAGCCACCCCAGGGAAGCGGTGGCCCCTCCAGTGTTGGACTCTTCAGCTTTGACTGGACAAATCTTACCTAACAAACCTAACAAAGGGTACTGGGACATCCAGTCTAGATCATGCTTTGCCTCCAAAGGTTGGACCAGATGATCCCTGAGATACCTTCCAACCTGGTGTTCTGTGATTAATAAATGAAGAATTCTGGAATGTGAAGCAAATCCATAAAAGTCGTCTTAAAAAGTAGCCACCAAATATATTTCCTTTTATAGTAAGAAATAAACCAGATGAATTTACGCATGCTTTTTCCATTCCACAGGATCTAACGCTATAGAAATCCGTACCCACAGAGAAAGGAATAAACCTCAATGTAGAGAAAGGCAGACACCTGTGACATAAAAACACTTGAGGGGGTTGTGTGTGTGTGCAATATATTTATGGGGCAAATGTAAAACCCAGCCACATCAATCAAACCCTAAAGAGGTGCTTGGAATACCTTAGAATACAGAAGATTAACTCTATGAAGAGACTCCTCATTCTCTCATCCATCAGAGCAGCAATGACCACGCTAAATGTCTCATGCCTGCTGCCAAATGCTGTAAAGAAAACTGAAGCCATGAATTCACACAACAGTGGCTCAGACAGACTCTGCTGATGCAGCAGCTCTGCTTGTCTTTGCAGTAACCTCTCCTCAGTCACAAACATCTGAGGTTGAGGCAGGTCATTTGAATAACCCATATAGCCCCTTCTCAGCTTCTTTGGGTTCAATCATGGCTCCTATTCACCAATTGCAGAAGCCTGCTGACTGCTGGGTGACCACAGGTTTGCCTTCCACTCGATCCCTGGTCAGATGCCCATACATCTATCACCACCACTGTTTACCACTATCTGTAAATGCTTGACCTTGTTCATTTTCTGTTATATCGCACACCTTCCTCTTTCATTGCTCAATGTCCCTTCCATGTGCTCCATTTGACCTCCCCAAAAATCCAGAAATTCATATTCCAAGCCATAAAAATATTTCAACCGTCTCATACAATGAAAATATAACCACATCACCAGTATTTTCACAAACACAGTTCCCAACTTGTTCCAAGAGACTTTCCAGAGGGTATTTTCATCAGCTTATAAAGCAAAAGCACTCTGTGACAAACAGCCTGATGTTCATCTATTCCCTGCACTGCTACAGCACTAGTTTTTGTTGCCACCCCATCAGACATTCTGGCCTCTACCCAATCTTCTTGTCTGTAGTTCCTTTCATCTGGAACAAACTGTACTAATACTGGCTAGCTGACTCTTCATCTCATTTCAAATCCAAGTTCTAAATATCCTTTATTCTCTTCCATGAGAATTATCTCTATTTCTTCTTGCTCCTGCTGTTCCAGCTCTGGAAAGTGTTAGGTATACAGTATTCATGAATATTACACTAATGAATTGAAAAGAGAAAGCTGGTCTTGCTTTTCTAAATATCATAAAGTGAATAGAAAACAGATGAAGATATCCCATTGCATTAAAATCCACTAATAAATTAGAATAAAATTCCACTTTAGGCCTCCCATCATCTATCTTCTTAAGATGTCTGGGCATTTAAATAACACTTAGAGCCATACTCTGAAACAGCTCAGGAAAAAAGTACTTGCAAAAGATACATATGGCTACTACTTTGCTTCCATATTGCCATTCAAAGGAAGAGTAAACGGATCTGCTGCCTGGCTGACAGTATTTCGCATGATGCCCTAACATAGCTATAATACAAATGAGATAGACAAGGGTTTTATTAAGCAAATGGTGACAATAAATACAGTAATATACAAGTAAAACTTGGTTTGAGCTGGCTTTTCTTTTTAAGTATAAAAGTTAATTCAGCCTGTGCCTTGTATCAAGCAAGGCCTTTGCTGGAGATGACCTGGGGACACAGGGTTCTACAGTAACCTTCCAATCTCTTCCTTCACAACCCCATCCCCTAAAGGGACCGACAAGAAACCTGGAGAGGGGCTTTGGACAAGGGCCGGTAGGGACAGGCCAAGGGGAATGGCTTGAACCTGGGAGAACAGGGGAGACTGAGCTGAGCTCTGAGGCAGAAGCTGTTCCCTGTGAGGGTGCTGAGGCGCTGGCACAGGGTGATGGCCCAGAGAAGCTGTGGCTGCCCCATCCCTGGCAGTGCTCAAGGCCAGGTTGGACACAGGGGCTTGGAGCAAGCTGCTCCAGTGGAAGGGGTCCCTGCCTGTGGCAGGGGTTGGAGCTGGGTGAGCTTTAAGGTCCCTTCCAACACAAACCAGGCTGGGATTCTGGGATTATACCCAGAACTTGCTGGAATGATAAAACAGCTTCTGACCATTAAAGATTCCACGTGAAAAGTATTTTCTTGATGTGAAACTTGTAGGACTATGCTAATCTGAAACCATCCTATCATGTCATTAGCTATTAGGCCACACTTCCTTTTCTTAATAAATCTGACTGGAATTTTAAAACATTTAGATTTTGTTATCGTTTTCACAGAATCCCAGAATCCTAAGGGTTGGAAGGGACCCCGAAAGCTCATCCAGTCCAACCCCCCTGCGAGAGCAGGGTAACCTAGAGCACATCACACAGGAACTGGTCCAGGCGGGCCTTGAATGTCTCTGACATAGGAGACTCCACAACCCCCCTGGGCAACCTGTTCCAGTGCTCTGGCACTCTCACAGGAAAGAAGTTCCTCCTGATGTTCACATGGAACCTCCTGTGCTCCAGTTTACACCCATTGCCCCTTGTCCTGTCACTGAAAATCACTGAAAAGAACCAAGCTCCATCATCCTTACACTCACCCTTTACATGTGTGTAAACATTGATGAGGTCACCCCTCAGTCTCCTCTTCTCCAAGCTAAAGAGACCCAGCTCCTTCAGCCTCTCCTCATAAGGGAGATGTTCCACTCCATCATCTTCATGGCTCTGCGCTGGGCTCTTTCAAGCAATTCCTTGTCCTTCTTGAACTGAGGGGCCCAGAACTGGGCACAATATTCGAGATGCGGCCTCACCAAGGCAGAGTAGAGGGGGAGGAGAACCTCTCTTGACCTACTAACCACAGCCTTTCTAATGCACCCTAGGATGCCATTGGCCTTCTTGGCCACAAGGGCGCATTGCTGGCTCATGGTCATCCTCCCATCCACCAGGACCCCCAGGTCCCTTTCCCCTTCACTACTTTCCAGCAGGTCAACCCCCAACCTGTACTGGTCCATGGGGTTGTTCTTCCCCAGATGCAAGACTCTACACTTGCCCTGGTTGAATTCCATCAAGTTTCTCCCCGCCCAACTCTCCAGCCTGTCCAGGTCAATATGCAAATGCAAAACAATTACATTGTGATTTTAGTTAAGTTTCAATTTCAATCCACAATTAGCAAACAAGAAAAAACCAGAAGCGCCTTACATACTTTTCCTTCACATTCACGTAGATATGAAAATAACAAATATCAAAACCAACCAAATATGTTTCTTACACACACACAGTTTCAGCTCAAAACCCACAACGCTTTCATTTCATCCTGGGCAACCAGCGAGCTAAAACTTGATCATTTCTGGTTTTATTTTGGGACTTGAAAGCCTTTGCTCTAAACCAATCTATCACTGACTGCCAGGAATTGTAAGAGCAGCAATGCAAAACCCATAGCATTTTACCAGCCAACAAAACCTTAAGTGGAAATTAAAACACAATAGGAGTGTGACTCCTCCATGCTGCTACAGTCTTTCTATGATGGAAATTCCCTATTTTAGTTTTACAGTTTGCTCAATAAACAGTAATATAGTCACAGTATAACCAAGGTTAAATGTTGTTGTCAGTAGGCTAACAGAGAAGCTGTCTTCAAATGAGAGGGCCTTTTATTTCCCACGTTTGCTGTGTGTTGGCCAGGCACTAATATTTCATATTCATAGCAGTATAAAAAGCAACCAGAAAAGAAAAAAATTGTGCCAAGACTATTAAAGTGTCTTTTTAGTAATAGGACTCTATAAATCATGGTGATGTTCTCACCTCCAGATTCTACTAGTGCTTGGCACTGCCTCCCCCTGCAATCTGCTGCAGTGGGTTGATGTATACAGGTTATGTTTCAATGTTTATTATAGACAAGGAGACCTCTGTCTCCATCCCCTGCTCTACTTTTGTCAAAGAAAAGCTCTTCAAAGAGGATTTAACTTGGGTCAAAATCCAGGTATTGCCCAGTTGTCTTTCTTCCAACACGTGCCTTGGCATGCATGCTGCCCTTGGCAGCACCATGGTACTGAGAATGCTCTGGGGCAACCTCAGTTTCTTCATGTCCCAGACACTGGAATCCCACACCTGAGTCCATCAGCCTCAGGCCATGGAAAACCAGAGGTTGCTCAGCAAGATAATGCAGTCCCAGGGAATCAACTAAACTATCTGTATGGGTAAAAGAGAAAGACGTCTGCTTTTGAAGGCTGTCTTCTTAACTGCATTGACTCCATATAACCTTCGTTTGATCTCATTAATAAAAACAGTTCAAACAGAGTATAGAATCCTGGAATGGTTTGGGTTGGGAGGGCGTTTAAAGCTCATCCCGTTCCAATCCCCTGCCATGGACAGGGACCCCTTCCACTGGAGCACCTTGTTCCAAGCCCCTGTGTCCAACCTGGCCTTGAGCACTGCCAGGGATGGGGCAGCCACAGCTTCTCTGGGCACCCTGTGCCAGTGCCTCAGCACCCTCCCAGGGAAGCTCCTCACAGTGAAGCACCCTCAGAGCCCCTGGTCTAAAGGGTAGGGCAGAGGGTGTTTTACCAGCATACATCTTTCTTTATGTTAAAATGGAGAATTAGCAAACCTTTAGGACAAATGGAACACAAGGTTAGGAACAGCCCCTCCCCTTCCAGCTGCAAAGATGCAGTTCCATGTCCCAGTGGACATACACAAATGCTGGAAGGATTTGGCATCAAAAGATCTTGTGCTGGAAAAGAGGATGGAAAGAGGAACTGTTCTTGACAGCATCTGCTGGTTCTCATCTACCAAGAATAAACTATAATTTTGCTTTTTCAAACGTCATATAGTTCACGTTCATATTTCATAGGCTTCATTTGCTTCATTATGAAGCAAATTTAATCTGACACCCTCTATTTAAACAATGTGCTTGGGGAAAAAAGGAAGTGATACCCTTGAATTCCCATTCCTATTGCTGCCAAAATGGGGGAAGAAAAATGGAACAGAGAAGAAAGAACTTTGCAACACCACTGATATTACAAATCCAAATTCTGTATAAATTACCCACAGAAAATCCTCCTCCTCTGAAAGATTTAATAGCAAAGCTGCAGAGTACCTATATATTAACGGGGCTTTATTAAAGATACAGAACATGTTATGTAGTATTTACTGCTTTCCTACAGCACATTATCATGAGTACTTGCACAACAACATATAATTTAATTCAATAGCAAAGTTCTCATTGACATCTTTGAAAGTAGCTTATACCCTAATTTACTAAAAGCACTCATTTGCAGCGTGTGTTTCTGTTATTTGTTGGAATTAATTAAATCCTTCTCTATTACGTTAAAATGCATAGCTTGTAAATCCCAAAGGGCCTCCTATAATGACAGCAATCAAGAGATGATCCAGAAGCCTTGTCAGAAAAAGGTGCAACATTCCAAAGGGAAGAAGCGATCTTGCTCAATAGCAAAGCCAAGGCCAAGAGTAACTGCACGGGCACTACAGGTAACACTCAACAGAGTGGTCAAAAGCAACAGAAGGACCAGGATAGACAGACATCATGAGGTCAAAATCAAGGACTAAAGGAGGCAAGACTAGAAACAGTCTGGAAGAACATGGCAGAAGTAAAGCAATGAGGCATATTGAGTAGCACAGGGCTACAGCTTTGATGTCTTCATTTACAAAGGCAATGCTCAATCACGCTTCTAACCCAGTGTTTGGCTTAGCTCATTAGACTCCTCGATTGCCAGAGAAGATGCCTGCAGAGAGCTGTTGGGCTGATGCTCTAGGAAGAGGCTCAAAGTACTCAATCACATACCTGGCTGAAGATCAGGATAAAGCTTTAACACAGCCCTTTTTAGCAAAGATAAATAATGTAAATCACTTAACAGCCTGTCTTGTTAAAACATTCATTAACATGGAAGGAATATCAGTTTCACAATATTTAGGTGCCAAATAGCAAACATTCTTCTTGTATTGGTAACATTTAAACTGGCTCTTTTCCATCACAGGTACCAAAAGGAAAAACAAAAGAATTGCTGTGTTGTGACCATTCATATTTGTTTAATGAACCAGAAAATACTGCTGTCCAAGTCTTAGTGTTCTGAAGACAAGCCTATAGTGCTACTGAGGAAAGCAGAGAGCACATACTGCTACTAAGGATGTGAAAACCAGGTAGAACACAGGATAATAGCAATTGACCTGGTTGCGTCATGTCGTTTTAAGATGAATTTCACAGAAAACATCCTCTGTAGGATTGCATTTTGAGTCCCCTCTTGACATTTATGATCTGTTGAGGGTTTTCAACCACATTTGAGAAAGGCAGAGACCTCAATGGTAGTGAACTTACAACAATAAATCAGGAAGGATGCAACACAGAATCAGATAAATCCTTACCTATTAAGGGAGCCACCAAGGTCACTGGAAGGATTGTTTTCCAACTTCAGCTAAATGTGACCTAATTCAGTGTTACTGAGCATGAAATCCAGACTCTGGTCATCTTCACAGGTGTTATTGAACCCTGGAATGGTTTGGGTTGGAAGGAACCTTAAAGCTCCAGCCCCTTGCCAGAGACAGGAACACCTTCCCTAGATCAGCCTCATCAAGTACATCCCCACTGATGGTTAATCCAGTGTGTATTCTGCAGTATCATAAGACTAGGCAATGGGCAGGTAAGTCCCCTGGTCCTTTTGCCTTTCAGAAATGCTCCTCCAGAAGATCACATTTGGTTTTGGCCTTCAAACTGGGCAATCTGTCTGTCTTTGCTGCCAGCTGCTCTAAGTGCCAAGAATCAGCCTGTTTTGTGAGCACCATGTAATTAGACTTATCTCATTTGGATTGAGATATTCAGACTGCTGAACAAAAGAGTTTCTCCTACTTCTTTTTGATGGTTTTCTATGCTGCTGTCATCAGAGAATTCATTAATAGCATTGCAGCCAGTATGGTCCAAAGCTATGAAACAAGAGAAATCTGTAAGAGGCAATAACTTTTATTATATTAGTGCAGAAAAAGCTCGATAAAGAAAAAGCACTCAAGCATTGTGCTCACAGTCTGTTCCTCAAGACATGATCAGAACCATTGTTCAAGAGGACATGTGCCTCTGGAACTAAAATAAATGATGTTATTCAGTACTTCTGTTACAGCACAGACCAGTCAAGATTAGGAAACGATTTTGCTACATTTGAGTCCTGAGTGTTGCAGTTACTTTACATCAGTAGTTCTTTCTTCCCCCATCTTTCAAGGCCGCTTCTGGTGCCCTTGAAGGGCTAGAATTGGCATCGCTCAGCTTGGTTTAATGTATTAAGTGTATTTCAGGGTTTTAATTGCAGCAGAAGCTGTTAAAACATTTCCAAGTAGAGTTGATAGAGGATATAAAATGACTCTTTACCACCCTGACTTTCTAAAGCACTGCAAAGAACTTCTAACAAAGAGTGGCTGCTCCCGACGGACGCTTTCACGCAGCCGTTACCTCCCGTTTTCACTGCACCCAGGAGGGAACGCCATTGTGCTGGGATTAGCTGGCCACGTTAACATCTCTGCAATCACAACAATCACTCCAGAGCCTCCTATTCAGGCAGCCGGGAGTGATAAAGGTCAGGCTCAGCGTGCTCTTTCCCAATTATTCTCCAGCCTGGCCAGAGCAGTAGCAGCCAAGAGCAAACATACTGCCCAGTGCTCATGGGCTGGCTTTAATGTGCTGCTAGACTGCAAAAGCTGCTCAGCTTCTCTTTAACATCTTTGGGTTTAAGCATTGCTATTTTTAAGAGTTTGGATGGTTGTTTAAAACCTATTTCCTCGGGGCTCATTTTGGTTATTGAACCACTCGAAGGGTGACAAACAGACCACAAAGGAGGCAGCTGGACCCTGAGACTGAACTTTTAAACTGAAGAGCTGGGAAATACTAATCCTAGAGCAAGCAGAAATGGATTTCCACAGGTTTAGGGGGCCTGAATGATCAATCAGTGCACAAAGGACTCCTTCCATTACAGATGTGGCTTTGCTGGGAATAATATATGTAAGAAAAATGGAGGTTTTAAGCTTTTCTCCAGAGATCCACTGCTTCTCAGAATTACTTGACTGCAGCGATGGTGATGAAGAGGAAATACTAGTATGTGGAGAAGATTTTGAGCTTAATCCTTTTGATGGCTTGCCTTACTCTTCCCGTTATTATAAACTCCTGAAAGAAAGAGAAGAACTCCCAGTATGGAAAGAGAAACAGACTTTTCTGGAACGCTTGCTTCATAATCAAATTGTGATTGTGTCAGGAGATGCTAAGACTGGCAAGAGCTCCCAGGTCAGTACAACATACTTGGCTGGGGTGTGTGTGTGTGTGTTTAATTATTATTAGAACATTTAATGTTGCACAATTATTACCTTACTAACATACATATTTGGAAACAGCAAAATCTTTTTGCCATGAATTCTCTATCAGCGGTTGCCCCTTACTTGTATCAATATCCAGATTTATATTCTACTAGTATCTGCTTTCTGTTAGTAGTGGGCTGATGCTATGCTGAGAACAGTATGGTATTGCCCTATAATAACCTCCAGTTAAGAGTTCAGCCACGGTGTATGTACACATTGCGTTCAGGAGTTCTCAGTATAGAAACAGATGTGCAGCCATTTATAGTAATCTGAGGTATTAAGGCCAGAGAGGGAAAGTGAAATACAGAAGGTGAATAAAGATTAACATGGACAACACCAGATTTAAAGTACATGCATATGAGCATACATTAAAATAACATTCTGCAAATACTCACCAACAATCGACACTGACTTCACATTTTTCCCTTACAAACCATTTTGATTTGGTTGGTGATGTCTTTTGAGCTTAAGGGTAAGCTGAGCAGTGAAGAATGACATTTCTTAGGCTCTAATTGTCTGAAACACTGTCATAAACAACCCACAAAGATCTCAAACTACAACTGCTTTAGTACTAACTACTAAACTTACAGATACTGAGCCATTTCTGAACACTGAAGACCAAATGCACTAACTGCCATAGCTTAAAATTCAGAACCAAATACACGCATAACCTGGGAAAATCCTGCATAAAATATTATTGCATCTACCCATATGCGTGTTGTAAATTTTCCCTCTGTGTATCACATCGCACCTCAACTTGAAAACCTATCCAATACATGCTTTCAAATGTAATACAGAATGTATCAGCTGAAATCCTTCCCGACTGAAATTACAGCTGTATTTCCTTCAGAGAGGCCAAGGCTAAGTGTAAAATATCCAGGACTCACTGATAAAATACTAATGTAACCTGAAATATATCTTTCCTTCTACATTTGACTGGGCACTATTTTGCTCACTTGGAGAATTTCATTGCCTTCTCCTTAACAATGACTAGTCATAGAATCATAAATGATTCAGATTGGAAGGGACTTTAAGGATCATCTAGTTCAATCCCCTTCCATAAGCACAAACACCTTCCACCCTCATAGCAAAGCAATTCTTCCTAATGCCTGAACTTCCTAAGTGCAAGCTTCCTAATTTCTAAACTTGCCATTTCATCCTTTTTTTGCTCACCATCACCCTGAACACCGAGTAGAAATTATCAACTCTGCAATGCCTGTCTTGGATTCAATGCATATTCTTCCTCTAGAAAGTGTGTTTGGGTTCTGATTAATGCTATATCAGGAAAGAAATACAGTGGATTTGCAGGCAGGTCATAAGAGAAGGTGAAAAAAGTCCTCAGGGAATGAAGGATTGAAATCAGTGCGGCTCCTTCTCAGGGACAAGTAATGGCCTTTCCCTCACTCCGGCCAAGAGCAAATGCTTTTTCAGAGGATACACACTTTACAGAGCTCAGGTTAAAAGCCATCATTGAAGCCAAGATCTCAATTTACCCTAAACACACAAATAGCCACTAGGACTATCGGGTTCTGTTGTAATAATATAGAACAACCTAAGTCTGTTACCAGAGCAAGCAGAGGATTCTCAAGCGTTATAAGTCCGAATACTGTTTATGAGTGGGATAAGGAGAAAACTTCCCTGCAGGTAAAGCTGTAGGACAACTACTGCTGCCGGGCATCTCATACCTGCCAGAGACTTTGTGCTGAACACTGAAAGGGATCACATGTGGAACTAAAGACATCCTACTTCTCACTGGAAATTCGGCATTCCTATAAAATGGATACACACCTATCTCGTGCTGGGAATACTTTTTGGAGTGCAAAGTCTTTACCCCTTGTTATTGACTTTAATTTATACAAAACGAACTTTGTGTAACACTGAACTCCTTGCTAAGAAATGGTAGCCATTTAAATTGTCCTTATAGAATCATAGAATAGTTAGGGTTGGAAAGGACCTTAAGATCATCCAGTTCCAACCCCCCTGCCGTAAGCAGGGACACCTCACACTAATAACCAAGCTTAACACATTGCTGGCTAAGTTTTAGGCATTTCTAGAAGCATAAATAACTATAGAGAAATAAGTGGTATGTGGCTCATGCACCTAGGTTATATATGTTGATTAAGCCAAGGATTTGAAACCTAATACTTTCACTACAGTAATATTTATAATGTAATTTTACTTTCTCTTGACACATTCATATTTTCTAGTGTGGGTTTTCTACTGTAACTATATAAAATAGAGAGCCATTGTTTGCATTTCTGGAGCAGCTCAGTCTAAGTTGTCTTTGCTTAGAGAGTAATTAATCTGAAGTTACATATATTTACTATGGCATTTGTCAGTTTGAAATCCTCTTCTTCCCAGGACATGTTTCTCATGTCAAGCACCTGGATATGATATGGCACGGGCAAATTTACTGCTGAGCCAGCTGAGAAACCCCCAATCACTGCACTAACATTGCTAGATCCATCGGCAGATGCTTAAGAATGACACTGCCAGTGTTACGTGCTCCTCAGAGGCCAATTCTCTCCCTTCTGCACTATATTCAGACTAACCTGAGTCCAGCTGAGAAGTAGGAAATTCCCAGGAGAACCTCCTAGCCCACGTCACTCCAACTCTTGACTATGGAAGAAAGTCTAGGTCTTGACATTTATCAGGGCAGATCATTTCTGTTAGGTGCAGCAGTCCCGCAATGGGCGCTCAGGTTGTTTTAGTCCTGCCTATTTCTTTTGCATTACAGTCAAATACTTTGCATTACAGTCAAATACAGTCAACACATCAAATACCAGATACATCTTTTCTTATTTATTCACAGATCCCTCAGTGGTGTGCTGAGTACTGCCTCTCTGTCCGCTATCAACACGGTGTAGTTGTATGCACCCAGGTTCACAAGCAGGCAGCGGTGCGGCTGGCACTGCGTGTAGCTGATGAAATGGATGTCAATGTTGGCCATGAAGTGGGGTATTTCATCCCGTTCGAAAGCTGCTGCACAACAGAAACTATCCTGAGGTTTGCGTTTGGGTTTTAATTCAAACTAACCTGTAGCTTAGAGTTGTTTGCAGCTGACAGCACTCCAGCCCTTCATTGCACTGCTCTACTAATGTGGTCAGGACAGCCAACCTAACACCTATGGGGGAACACTGCTACAGCGGCCAAAGATCAGTATGAAAACAAAACATTGCTTTATAAAGTTGTGTATAATATTGTAAAGTACAGATACTGAAGATCTAGTGATGAATCATAAGCTGTAAAAGCCTTGAAGGAGGTATTCTGTGCTAAACTATAGTAGAGATTTAAGTGGACAAGGTTATCATCTGTGCAAAACTTCATTAAGCACCTCAGTAACCCCCGTATCATTCTACTTGTGTTTTCTCTATTTTCCAGGAGTCTTCATTGCCATAAGAGAACATGGGATAATTTATCACTAAGTAAAGCTGGAATTTAAAGGCAATCAAAAATCATGGCTAGAGAAGGGTATATTCAGTAACAAGAGGAAAAAAAACCCAAACATTTAGAGGATTTTTAAGAGATAAGGAATGCACTTTTTATATTAAATACAGGCAGGTGACAGCAGCAACAGAGGGATTCAGATTTTTAGCTTCTCTGAAAGTTAGGGGATTTATTTTCTCTGCTTCCTTAATATGTCAGGCACAAACTCTAAGGCCTAGATCCTAAACCAGTCACTGATTACAGTGGAGAAGAGGATACTCACCAATTCTGAAAGATCAAGATCTACTGCTCTTCCTTTCATGCGTCCTTTCTCTTTTATGAATCACTCTGTAAACCTCATGCTGCAGCACATCTTCTTGCAGCTGCTCCTGATATGAAAGGGAAACAAATCCCATCCTCTCACACATCAAAACCTGGTTCAAGAATTAAAACTCCTGCTGAGCAAGAGCAAAAAACTATTAGAATTAAAACACTTTCAGTATCAGTGGGAATAATAACGGTAAAGTGAGGAGAGCCTTATGATGCAAGAATGATTTGGGTTGAAAGGGACTGTCAAGCTCATCTAGTTCTAGCCCTTTGCCAATGGCTGGGACATCTTCCACTAGACCAGGTAGCTCAGATTTAAGCATATAGTTGAGACTGTGGTAACATCTACAGAATAGACTCTCTGTTCTTAGCAAATCTTTCTTGCTAGAACAGAAAGAACCAAATTGCCTCCAAGATCCTGAATTAATTTCTTACGATTCCATCTGGATATTCCAAGCAACCTTGCACAGTTTTCTGTTTGTTTGTTACAGATACTGTACAGATGATATGCTACAAAGGGAAATGATGTCTATGCCTCTTCTGAGCTATTACGGTGTTATCATCTTGGATGATGTGCATGAAAGAACTGTTGCAACAGATGCGCTACTTGCTCTCCTTAAAGATGTCTTGCTATCTAGACCAGAACTAAGGCTGGTAATACTCACTGCCCCTCACATGGCCAGCAAACTGCAGCAATATTATGGCAGCATCCCCCTCGTAAGAGTGGAAAGCAAACAGCAAGCAGAGGTTGTCTACTCTTGCAACGTTCAGAAAGACCCCTTTCTGTCTGCACTAAGACTGCTCTTTGAGATACACCATTCAAAAGAGAAGGGAGACATTGTCGTCTTTCTGGCATGTGAACAAGTAAGTTATTGACCAATTCCAATATGTCTGATTTTAATCAAGCAATGATTTACATCTGTGTTTTTAGAGGACCTATAGTATCTTGATACCAGTATGGAAGACACCAGAAACTGCCAGCAGGTTTTATCATTTCAGGTTTTTCTTACTAAGAAGTTATGGTATACATAACAGTGTCTTATCTGTACAAAATACAGTAATACAAGGAACTATCAGATTTTCTGTAGCTCTAAGGAAAGGCTATCATCCTCCTGGATGATACAAAAGGCAGCAAAGGCAATATACAGGGACAAGAGTACGGATGCAGGAGTTAATATATTGCAGCTATTCTGACATTGGGCATAAGACACTTTGTGTGTTATCCCTGTTCTGTGGGAAGGGACACAGGCCCAGTTTGTATAAATGTCCTTCTGCACATGACTGTTTTTACCTTAGACATGTCTACAAGGATTTTGCATGCGCATTCTCCCTCATGGCTGCAAACTTCCCAACCATTTGTGTACACAGCAGCAGGAGGCAAACATCACTCTGCAGGTGCTGCAGATGATCCAGGAATCTGCATGGGCTTGGCTATTCTAAATAGGGGCATCCCTGAATCCCTACAGACAGCATTGACACTCTAAATTCACTGCTGCCAGGACTGCACGACCAGGTCCTTCATAGCTGTCAAAGCAATCTGCCCATCAAATAAATATTTTAAGACTTAAAATGATGATAAATTCATCATTATGATTATTTATTTCCTGATAGTGATCTCCAGCCTTCCACTTTTTATTATTAAATCTGCTTTAGAACAACAAATTCACCTTAGCTCCAGCAGATAATGACTTTTCACAAGCAAAGGTAAACTACCATAAAGTACCCAGATACTATTGCTTTTCATTGCAAAGAGCGGGGTGGGTATGTAGCACTTTTAATAGTGTTAATAATCAGTTGTAAACTTTATAGTCACAAATTTTACAACTGATGGACTAATGAATTTTCTGTATCAGTTCCCCTATTTAAAATAGGGGTAATGTTAAAGAACACAGTCTTTCCACTTCAAAGAACTGGGAGGAAAGCTTTGTTTCTGCTTCAACTGATGGGCAAATCCCCCACAATACTGAAATAATAATTCCTTTCTTGCTGGTTGTGAAGAGATTACATAGCTTTCTCTCTCACAAAGAATAGAACACTCATTATGAACTGTTACCACACAGTTCGCATCCCGCGCATCCCTGCTTAACTGTGATTTAAAGTTTCATTTTGCTAATGGCTCACTGCTCCCCAGCACTCAGCTGTCTTTTACACTGAATGAGGATATGAATAAACTAAGAACATGAAGATTTAGGCACTGTCTTGGTGCCAGCCTTGCTATTGGATGCCACTGTGTATCTTTATGAGGATTTGTATAGAATCCTTTTGACCTATATCTACTATAAATGCAGTCCCACCCTCATATAGAAACTCAATCTGGTTTTTCAGTTCTGAAAGATGTCTGCTAATAAAAATGCTTTTGAAGAAAAAATTCCCTTTCAAACTGCACAAGTCTATGGATGATTTCTGGACGCATTAAAATGAAATCATTCACCACCTAAATGATTTTATATAAAAACACTAAAATAACAAAAAAGAAAAAGAAACCTTCTACCATTCATATTTGACCTGTGAATTTTGTTTTAAAGGTGGTGTTCCATTATCACGCATTAGGGATATTACTAATAATTGGGGGTGAAAGGGGAAGCCAACACAAACCAAATTGTCACCTTCACGGTACTTACATCTCCTTAAATATAATAATTGAGGCAAAGTAGGGATGTTTCTGTATAGTCTGATCTTTTGATGCATTGTAATTTGACTAAGGACATAATAGTAGCTTCCAAGAGACCCAAACTCAGGATTCTGTCATTTCAGCCCTTCAGGGATGGGGAGAGAAGGGATTGGAGAGGGTTAGAGCAGAGATTTGCTGTGACCTGTTCTGATTCCAGGAGCACCCATGCTCATCACATGTTTACCAGCAGAGTAGGTCACCCCATTGTAGAATCATAGAATAGTCAGGGTTGGAAAGGACCTTAAGATCATCCAGTTCCAACCCCCCTACTCTAACCAGGGACACCTCACACTAAACCATGGCACCCAAGGCTCTGTCCAACCTGGCCTTGAGCACTGCCAGGGATGGAGCACTCACAACCTCCCTGGCCAACCCATTCCAGTGCCTCAGCACCCTCACAGCAAAGAATTTCTTCCTTAGATCCAATCTAAACCTCCCCTGTTTCAGTTGGAACCCGTTACCCCTTGTCCTGTCACTGCAGTCCCCAATGAAGAGCCCCTCCCCAGCATCCCTATAGGCCCCCTTCAGATACTGGAAGGCTGCTATGAACCCCACTGCCTCCCTGGGATGCACTATGCACATATAGAGAGCTGTTTCCCAGGAGACACTGCCACTCAGGGCACCCCATGTAAGCAACTTTGGTTCCAGCAGAAGATAAATCACTTTGGGCACACCAGTGTGGCACCTGAGTAACTGCTACATCATTCATCAGACCTACACGCATACAAACTTTGGCACTAAATCACTGACGTGGATGCATCCTATATTTCTATAGGTGGAAAGTTTAGTGCCCGTTTCATCATTTCTCAGCCTTGCTATTCCTGTACTGTATTTTAGCACATCTATCTTCACCTGGAGGTTGGTTTGGATATGATTAAAGCTAGAGAAGACTATTTTTTAACTTGCAGAAGGGAAAAAGACACTGCAAAAAACAGTTTGACTTTTCCCTGGTCTATAGTTAGAGGATACAGCCAGTAAATTCTCAGATGTAGTTCTCTTCCCTTCCTTTCTTCTCTTTAATTATTAATCAGGTAAGATTTAAATATCATCGTTTCATACATAGTTAAAAGTAATTTTAGAATAAGCTTTGCTTTAAAATTAAATCCTGAGATTTGTTTTTCCTCCTCATGAGGAAACTAAAAATTAATCTTTCTCCTGATTACAGGAAATAGAAAAAGCTCACCAAATGATCAGGCAGGAACAGCCCAATTTAAACCCTGACCTTGGGGAACTCGTCCCAGTTCCTCTATACCCCACAAAACAAGACGCAATTCCCAAACCACATCAAGACAAGCAGAAATCCTGCAAAAAATACAGAAGGAAAGTGCTGCTCACCACCAGCTTTGGAGAGTCTTTGATTTGGATTAAAAATGTAACCTTTGTCATCGATGTCGGTGTGGAGAGAAGGAAGGTCAGTTGAGTTAACCGGAATTGGTATGCCAAAGATGCACTACGCATAACGTTTGCTTCAGGGTGGGGGAACGGGAAATGTGCAGTTGATGCAAATGGTTTCTAGAGGACCAAATATTTCTCTATTCTTTCATAAACCAGATTGTATCACATTTTTGACATTCAAGTCAACAAAATTTAAATCACTTCAATGGGCATCTTACACCATAAAAAATAAAAGAAAACAACCCCAAAAACCAAGCAAGAAATCACAGTTCCTTCCTCAATTCAGTGAGAAAGAAGAATTTCAAATTTCTAACCCCCCCCCGTTAACACTCCCGCCTGAAACTGCCACTCATTTGGGCAACAAACTAATGACATTTCATTTGCAAACTATCTCTCACCTTGGTTTTGGCCTATCAGTCCTCATTATCTCTTCAGTATCTTACAGACAGAGCAAACTGCAATTGGTTCCTGGCTATCTATTGAGAGGTTACCTGGTTTAGTAGATTAACTTAATCCTTTCTTTAATAATTTAGTAATTAGTGTAGTTCCACAGCTCATGTAATGCCAAATGATGCTCACACAGGGAACCACCCCCTTTTAATGCTGTTTGTTCTCCTTCCAAACGTGTGCTTGCATCCAGGTACCTCAAAACACTGCAATTCATCTTGATCTTTTACAGTTCATTTTAAGTATTATAATGGTGTCCTCAGTTCTTGTTTTCTACCCCATTCTAGGAAGGATTATTGCTGCTGTGAAAACAATCACACTCACTTCTTTCATTTATACAAAACTGATGGCCTAAAGAATGAGGAACAATGTAGGAACAAGTCATTACATCAATTGGAAAGCTGCACCACTACAGGCTTTGTAACTGTCCTATGTGTTTCGCTAGTGAAAATAAAGATTCCAGTAATGGGTAAAAGAAACAATATGACAGAATTACTTTTATATAATCCAGAATGGAATCAGCAAAATTGAAGCCTTCCTAAACTTTTGGATCAGGGTTCATTAATCCTGATTAGCCTTGAAAGAAGTTAAGGAGAAGGCTTGGGAACTATCAGTACTTTCCATTTTCATTGCAAGAAATCAATGTCTTAACACTAATAAACTCAAGGTTCTCATATGGGGGTTATAAACTAACTCAGATTCAAGTAAAGGACAAAACAACTTGTCATACCTTGTGTGATACAAACAAATGACTACAAGGGTTTCAATTAGACCATGCATGACTCCACTTACTTGTGAAACGACAGTCATCCTGGGGCATGGAAATGAATCTCACTTCCATGGTAATCTGAAGCCAAAAGTAAAATTCAGTGCTTCCAGTCTTCTATGAATCAGAAATACGAAGCAATAGGAATAAATCAGTTTCAGGACAGTCCTGATGGATATCAAATCAAATCACCTCTATCAGTTATGCAATTTTCCTAACAACTGAAATGTAGTCCTCTAATAGTCATTCCTCAACAGGTCAAATTCACATCCAATCTATATGGATGTGAAAGTCAACTGAACACAAAGGGACCAGGCAAGTTTTGCGCAGAACCAAATCCCACATAACTCTTGAAGCTGGGATTATTCATAAATTTACCTGGAGGAAAAGAAATTTATCCCCTGCACTGAAGCACATTTTATCTCTTTTATTAAAACCCTGATTAAAGTAGACAAAGTTGATGCAGATGGCATGACCAGAAAGTTGCCTTATCCAGACCTTATATTTCTATACAGAATCATAGAATATTTTGTGTTGGAAGGGACCTTAAAGCTCACCCAGCTCCAACCCCTGCCACAGGCAGGGACCCCTTCCACTGGAGCAGCTTGCTCCAAGCCCCTGTGTCCAACCTGGCCTTGAGCACTGCCAGGGATGGGGCAGCCACAGCTTCTCTGGGCACCCTGTGCCAGTGCCCCACTTATGAACATCATGGTGGTCAGAACAATGACTGAATCAGCTCCTCACTTTAATTACAATAAAGTACAATTAAGAAAAGAATAAAATGGGGTATTGTACATCTTTGATACAGTCCTCGTCTNATGCCCCACTTATGAACATCATGGTGGTCAGAACAATGACTGAATCAGCTCCTCACTTTAATTACAATAAAGTACAATTAAGAAAAGAATAAAATGGGGTATTGTACATCTTTGATACAGTCCTCGTCTCCTGCACTGAAGTGACAGACTTCAGTATTAAGACAAAAATCTGTTGTTATGGAGCAAAATGTTATCAGAATATGGAAGAAGCATATTATCTTTTCTGATGCTATACATTTTGTGCTCTGGTAAGGTACATTTCTTCAGAAAAACACATTTATCTTTGAGTCTACTTACAGAGTTATTGAAAACTGAAGTGTCTGTCGACTGATCAAAGTGCTGACTCTTCTCAGTTCCAAGCTGGCAACATAGGCGGTGTGAAAAGAAATGAACCTGTTACTATGCTTTCTGTAAAATGACTTAGACAAAAA
>NDXB01016273.1:5555-21447 GCA_002631895.1 Agapornis roseicollis
ATAAGATAAGCTGTTTTGATACACTGTAAGGTGATATAAGATTAGTAAGTACTAGGTGTTGTAAGTATAGGTGTTATAAGATTAATAAGTACTAGGTGTTGTAAGTATAGGTGTTATAAGATTAGTAAGTACTAGGTGTTGTAAGTATAGGTGTTATAAGATTAATAAGTACTAGGTGTTGTAAGTATAGGTGTTATAAGCTTCACCTTGAATTTGATACATGTGAAAAGGCTTTAGTTGTCATTGGAGATAACCCAAAATCAGATGATAAGTGGTTCAAGTGAGGTTTTGAAGACTGAAATGGTGCATATTAGTAGTTTCAGTTAGTTCTGTTTGGTAAGTCTTGAAAATACATTTTCTTGCTAGTAGTCAAATATTCCTTGATTTATAGATGGAATTATGTCCATGACTGTCATGGGATAGTCATGCAAGAGGATGAACATAAAACTGGTCACTAATTACAAGTCTTGCCCTCTTGTTCCTGTAGAACTGCACTTTCTTTAAGACTCTCCCAGTCTGGTTTTTTGTGGGTTTGGTTTGGTTTTGTTTTTTAACAGAAGGGGATTAAATAATTTACATTTTTATGATTTTATTATTTCTTACCTTTTTCACTTAACCACTAAGTATTTACTCGCCATCGTTGAATTCTTACTTGATGGTGAATTTGTTGTCTTTGAAGACCATTTTTCTTCACAGACTGGCAGGACCAAGGGAGAGGAACCTCAGAAATGAGGCTCATTTCTGCTGCTCAGTTAATAAACTCATGGTAATACCTGACCCTGACCTGAACAATTGATAAATGGCTTGGACAAATTGGGGGAAAGTGTACAAAATTTATATGGATGTTGTAAAAAAGATGAGGTCAGGAGCCTTAGAGAAGCTATAGAGAAATATTGATGTAGGTGGAATATTCTCTCTCTTACCAGACCTAATTATGAATATGAAAGCAGCACCTGCACTCAGTTACATTGCTTTTACGTTTACGTCTTCCAGCCTTCAGCCATGACAACTTTTGAGCAGGAATTTCTTTCTTAAAGGCCTTATGGTCAGTGTTATGTGACAGATAATTTCTGTCCTTCATGCTTTGGCTTTATGTCTTTAAATAAGTTTTATTGGCCTTTTCTTAGGTTTTGTCACTTCTTGGTATATATGCATTGGTGCATTTGTACTTGGATTGCGTTCTGTTCAGCTTCTCTTTCTGGACAAGGCTGGCTAAGGTCTCCTTGCTGCAACTCATTAAATTTCAATGTCATAGAGTGTGAAGTGAAATAAGTGCGATGACATTTGTTAGAATATGCACATTATTTAATATTACCTGGATCATTTGACATTTGCCAAATGTGGGAAATGACTGGAAGGTGTGCCCGTCTCAAATTCTAGTCTAGGTGCAGTGACTTTCTGAAAACAACTGCAGAAACTATGTGCTTTGAAGTAGTGAACACAACCTAGTTGACCTTCAAGATCACTTTTGCTGTAACCCCTTCCTTCCTTTCTCTTTATTAGCTCGTACTTCCTAACATTATCCCCATAACAAATTTGTTACAGCTGTGTTTCTTTTTTCTTCTACCTGTCTCCTTCTCTTCATCATTAAAGTTCCCCTTTCCATGCTTTTACCCATCCTCTCTGTTTCTATATGTTATATAAAATTGCCACTTAAATCTAGGATTTTCCATCTGTTATTTCCAGTGTTAGAGAAGATTCGGAGAGAAACTCTTGATGCCATTTCCTCTTCCTTTGTAATCCTTTGTGGGACATTTATTGTTCACGGATGACACAAACCCATCAGGGCAGTAGGTGTTTATTGATACTTACATAGTAATGTTTCTTAATGTAGGTGAACACTAAAAAAAATTCTCTCAGGCTTTGATCCTTCTCCTTCATGGTTCCAAAAATCTTTTTTCCCTCAGGACATGTTACTGTGAGTGCAGATTTCCCCAACTTCCACTTTTCCCATTTTTTTTCTTTGCAAAAATACTGGCTTAAATATTCATCTGGGTAATTTGACATTGCCCTTGCAGTAATCTGACTGGTGTCCCCATGGTGGCATTTGTTTTCAGTATTTTAACGGGTTGTGAAAGAGGAATTTGGTGCTATGAAATGCATTTGAAATGTTTTCTTATCTTGAAAGCATCTTTCAGACACGACCCTGGCTTTCTCCCCAGTAAAGAAAAATTATCCCCTTGGATTTCTAATTCTGAGTAAAATAGTAAGGCTGACTTAAAAGTCAGATGCTTTACAACTTCTGGGGGTATGCCTGAAGTGGTGCTAAAGCACTGATTGTATTTGGATTTGCTCTGTAGAAGAGGCTGAGCTTACAGATGTCCAAACCTGGCTCCTTTATGCGTGTCAAAATGGTTTTATTCTGCAGTGTGAACTAGCTGATTTTCTCAGCTGCTTGATGCCAGGTTACTTGTTGTAAAAATAGATCTGTTTTCTCAGCCATAAAAAAAGAGTGAATGTTCCTATCTCTGTTCTAACAATAAAATGAAGCTGTTAGAAGCCAAAGGATGGGATTTGCAAATTATCCTCCCTCCTTTACCATTCCCGCCACAGCCTGCACTGAATGTGCAGTGTTTGCAAGTTCTATGGGTTGCACTAGGAAAGATTTAATCCAGGTCCAAAGATCTGGAGAGAGGCAATGAAAGCTTCACCTAATTAATACTTCTTAATTTGCCACTGAATATCAGCTTGATACCCAACTATGGTAGACAGTTTTCTATATTAAAATATGTATGTTTGAATATTAAAACATACATATGTTTTAATGGATAATTTCTGCTGGTTTGGTTTAGATTTGGGGGGGGAGGAGGAGATACTCGTGTTCTACAGAACACAAGTTCTTTCTACTCGTGTTCTGCAGAATTGGTTTTCCTTCTTATGGAAGAGAGACTTGACGGTGGCGTACAGTGAAGTGGAACAAAATAGCATCAGCATGTTGGGTATGCTCTAACTGCTTAGCAAGCAGTAAAAATGAAGAAACTGGAGAAGGAAGGGAGGTGATATTTTATTGCCAGAAAAATTGTTTTCTCAGACATGAGTCTTGTAGACTTTCTGCAGAGTACAAGACTTCAGCAGCCCTTTTAATACCTTGAATATGTCTTTATTTTGAAAATTGAAACTGAGATGCCAAAGCAGTATCTTCTTCTTATTAATGGTCCAAACATGTATTTTCCTTTTGTTGTTTGTTGAAATATTCCTGCTAAGTTAGACAGGTGAAAAACTACATACAGAATAGTATTCTCATTTGGTAGTCTCAAGCATTTACTGAATAAATGAAATGCTTTCCGAAATTATTCTGAAGGGCCCACAGAATCTTTTCAGTAACAGTAAATTAAGTTAAACCCCAGATCTTCATGCAAGCAGATTCTATTAGCAGTAAAACAGCATATTGTCAGCATTTTGTATTCTTGATACTGCTTTGCAGTGGAACTAAAACCTTGATTTCATTTTTTGTGGTGCTAAAAGGTGCTAGCACAGCAAAACTGAAGTAGAGCTCACATAACTAAGCCCCTGTAAAATCCTTGATTATCTTTTAACTCCCCAGTCTCCATAATTGAGCTGTTTGTGAATTTACAAACTGTAAAATGTTAACTTGTCTACCTACAAAGCATTGTTAAATGTAGTATAACAACAGCAGCACAATTAATCTGTCTGAATGTTTTGATCTTACACTGGAATACTTCAGTATTGTGCATCCCAGTTGGGTAGTTGTTTCCAGATTGAGATTTTAGCGTCTGTTTTGCCTGTCTACAGCTGTGACATGGTGTCTATAAAATGTTGTCACTTGTTTACTTACAAATGATACCTGTGAAAGTGAAGCTCAGTTTTCAAATCTAATAGTTGTTAAAACTTGGATTTTGAGATCACACGAAATCCTCCATGGTTTAAACTGTATCTTTCAAAATCATCCTGCTGACTTTTGAGAAACATCTCTATGTATTTCAGACACTAAATTGAGAGAATCTCTTCCCATGGCTGTTCTATTGCATTGAAAGATAAAAGAGGTTCTGTATCTGACAGGAGAACTTGTGCCATTCTCTGTGCCCGCTTTGCAAGTTCTGCAACTGCAAGGGAAACACAAATCATACAGCAGCAACAATCTGGTTTTGTCAGAACTCTGTCACAGTTGCAGAGAGAAAGGTTGGGACAAGACTATATGGTTTAGGATCTCTACTACAAAAAGTAGTGTATTAAGATTAGTTCTAGGTAAGTGAGCTGGGCTGCTGCAGCTATACATGGAGCAGTATGTACCTGGCCCTCACCGTTCCCTGTGGCAGCTATTTCTGGTACCTGAGCTATGCTGGGAATCTTAGTCATTTGCAGTGCATGCACATTATCTTAGGTAGCTCTCCTACTGTATTCAGCTCGCTCTATAGACTTTGCAGCAGTCTAATTCAGAGTTTGCCTTGGGGTGTTGAAACGTGCCAATACTCAGAGCATGAAAGGAAAAGGTAGAACCCCAGCATAGTTTCAAAGAGGGGAAGAGTGATGCAACAGTAGGGAGTTGGCAGAGAGATGCCTAATTTATAAAAGTGGGCAGCCAATGGAAGAAGGATGTCACAGATTAGATGGATAATACCAAAAGGCAGTGATTACCGCACCATAAGGAAACTGCTCGTTGGGTTTTGTTGGGTTGGGGATTCAGTAAGAAGTGGCCAAATAGGAAGGTGGTAGTCTGCGTACAGCTGCAGGTGCTTATAGGTTAAGAAGATGAATGGGAGGATTAAGGATAAATTACTGAGTTTAAGGGAAATGCCCATGATCCCATTACAGATGATGTCCGTCTTTCATTTCTTTTTCAGTAGATGGTATAGGGAAACTACTTTCTAGCCAGCTCTTCCAGAGTAATGCTTTTGAGACTTGGGATTTTTTTCAGTTGCATGCTGGACCTTAATGTTGCATAAAGTTAGGGGGTCCAGTTAGTCTAAACTAAAGTGGAAAAGTAGATAGTGTTTAAATTGTCAGCCTCAAATGAGGACAACCTTATTGTAAAGAGTGATGTGTAACTGAAGGCACGTAAGACTATCACTTACAATACATTCTGAGGGATTTGTAGAGATACTTCTTACCAGTAGCTCCGTAGTTAAGGTGTCTTTAGCTCCAAATCCACTGCAGTTTTCTAGCAGGTCCCTTGGGAATAATTCCAGTGAGATTTTTCGTAAGGTTCTTAAATTCCAGCAGGGTTTGGAATAAAGAGTGCTTTGAGTACTGTATTATTACTTTTCTCAGCTTCATAAAGCTCTTCCACAGGAAAAGAAGGAAACCTTGAAAGACCTTGAAAGCTCTTTCAGTCATTTTCATAGTCAAAGAGGGAGGAAACAGCAAGTTGTATTGAAAGGCAGTGTAGTTCTTCACGTTGCAATTTTGTTGCCATGGATCATTTTGAGCTTTAAGTAGACATTGTGGATATGTGTGCAAGGAGACTACATGAAAGCATTGGGTTTGGTCAAATCCTTCCAGATGAATCAAGTTATAGATTGAAAAGATATGATTAGTTTGGCCTAAACAGCATCTTAGTGGTAGGGGTCTTGCAATGAGAGATGCCTTAGCTCACAGACTGCAGGCTTGTCCTGCATATTGCACAAATATCAGTGAAAGGTGCAATCACTTACAGCTTTACTGATGGTAAAAGAACCAAAATAAACTCTATTTTCCAGAGCAGTTGTATAGGGTGTACAGTAGAGCATGTCATCAGCCATGCAGTATTTGCAGTGGGTCAGTACAGACACAGAGATGCATTTTTTCCTGTGCTAGAAAGCTTGAGCAGCACTTCTGCTGAAACCTTTTGTCTTTTTCTCTGTTTGGAGACAAATTTCAGGTCTCCCCAAAGGATAATCAAAATGCAGGAAGGGGATTGTAATGGATTCAGTTTTGTCCTAATCAAACTGCAGTGGCAATGGGTGGTTTACTTGCATTCAACTGAGCGTGATAAGAGCAAGGTGAAGCAGCTGAGTCCCAGCGCCAGCTTCCTCCAGGCAGCTCACAGGACAGCAGTGGTGAAAAAACATCAGTCATTTGCTATCTACGTGACATTGATTAATTGTTCTGAGCTGCCTTTCTGTGCCTGGGTTGCACTGCTGTTGTTTGCTTCAGCCCTCAGAAAAGATGGTTTAGAAAGGCAGAGTTAATGTAGTTCCAGGAAAAAGAAAAAAAAAGCTGAGAAAAATGGGATGCTTTGTTTCATTGGCTGCCTTTGTTCTATAAAGTCAACTATAATTTCTGCAATTAGATTTTTACTTCATTTAGTGTTAATGTTTTGAATGCTAAGGTTGAAGTGTGGATTAATTTAAAGCATGGAATTTTAGTTCTCCGAGGCGCTTTAGTCTTACTGAACTAATATGTAAAAAAACCATTAGAAATTAACATCTGATGTTAAAACAGATCAAATAGTACTTTCTGTAGCGGTTCTGAAAATGTGTATGGTCAAACTGGGTTAAACTTCCCAGCTGCGCAGAAGCTATAATGCCCTTTTTTCCATACCTTGTCCTTCTGCCTGTCAAATCTCTGTTTAAATAACCTGGGAAACCATTTTTGCAAGTCTTTGCATCCTTATGCAATTTATTGTATCCAAATAATGAAGCTGCACAGGAATTGAAGCGGATCTCCAGCTAATGGTTAAATTACGAGGAGAAAATTATCAAAGAAAATGTGTTTTTTCTTGTATACAGTATTCGTACCAGCTATTTTTGTTGAAAAGTTCTCTTTGGTGTTTATACTTCGGCCTATGGCAAAAAGTCCTGCATTGGTTATTTATCATTTCTGATCTGTCAGTTTACTGTCTGTGGATGCAACTGAGAGTTGTGGTAGATGGGGAATTCTAAAATTCTTAGAGGATTTGAAATCAGCAAGTTTCCAAATTGCTGTTTGTTCTCATTTTTGCAATAACAATATTGAAAAAGTTTCCGCTTTTTAACAGAACGTAACAGTGGGTTTTAAAATCATGATAAGTAATGAGCAGCTGGGAAATACTTTGGATCCAGTGAGATAGAAAAGTAGTAACGGTGGATGTGGCTGGTGTGAGGGACAGAGATGACTGAGGCAAGGGAGGCATAAGGGAAGAGTAGCAGAGAAATTAGAACTATGGATGGAGATCATGTCCTTCTGTAATGTGTTTAGTAAAATCATCTGGTGAGATGTAATTCTCGTGGGTTTAGAATGATGGTATGAAAAGGCTCAGCAGTGGGCTTCCTGCATGTTTACAAATATAACTTAATGGGCAGGGCTTATTAAGGATTGAAAATAAATGGAGATTATTTTTCTGTAGTAACTACAAGCAGCAGTCTTCACAAAAGCATTGTGAAAAATAAGAGAGACCACTCGGTAAGCTCATTAAAAGCAAGACTGAAAAGCCTTTATAGGTAATATTTCCTTGCATTATGAGGCAACATCTGTACTTATGGGGTTTTTTCCTTCAGATATTAGATGATTTCCAGAGTGTGGTGTTTTGTGATGATTAAAAGAATGCCGTGTGTATGCTGATCATCACACCAGAGCCAAGCTATGGGAACAGAATTTGTTATTCCAGAGTTGTTGCAACAACATGGAAGTTGCACAGAAGTTTGAGCCGTAAGTGACCTGAGTATCTGACTAAAGGCCATTGAAGGAAATACCCCATTTCTTGTAGTCCTCCAATGTGTTACAGAAGGTGAAAGTCCTTCAATTTCAGTTAGTCTCTTGATGGGGCGCATCATTTCAGATACTTCAAAACCTTAATGCTGTTGATTGTATCCTGAGCTCTTTTCAAAACTACTGTTTCAGTTATTTTTTTTATGGGACAAGCCTGAAATCATTTCTGTGCTAATCTGACTTTGAAGCCATTTCTGATGCACAATGTACTGTATTTGGGTAGTTCAAAACACATGCAAATCTAGTAATTTCTACTTAAAGGGATGTTGATAGCTTCTCTTTCAAGCTTTTAGTCTAGATACTAAAATCAGGAAGCCATTCTTGACACATGTGTACTTGAAAATGCCATATATATAAACATTTAACAAATAATCTTTTCACGCATACATGATATTAATACATTTGCATATAAGTCTGCAGTTTGCTTCTGTTTCTTTACCTTTTGATTGTTTTTCCATGAAACCAAAGACTTGAAGCTGAAATCTTCAGGCAATAGATTTATATTTACACTTACGTGTTTTGAAATGTATTAACCTTTCTCCAGTATTTAGTGAGGAAGATGTAGCCCAAATGTCAGTCATAGATGGCTTAGGAAATTCAAACCCAGTGGGAAAGGGGGCTGGGAGAAGCAGATGAAAGCTGGAAAAAAACCCTAAATTCTCTTTAATGTCCTCCTGTTCTGCCTTCTCAGTAAACTTGTGCTTAATGCTCAAAAATACAGATATTGTTAATTCAAGTTGCTTCTTCAGTATCTGGAAATCAAGAACCTTGTTGAAAACTTGGTCTCTCAAACTGCTTTTTTAGATCAGGTTTTCAAATAGGCAAATAGTAAACCCTGTGACTAGTTGGAATTGCTAATGGATTTCAGTTTGTGTCACTTTTACATAACAGATGCAAACTTACAAGTTTGCCTTAAATTTATATAGCATGAATCAGTTCCTGGAGCTCCTAATACCTGTAAAACTGAATCTAGTTTTGTGCTATCTTCTTCTCATAAGGATTTTTAGATGCGGTGGGAGAGAGAAGTTAATAACTGCTGTGCCTGTGGAGAAATGGGTTCTTTATCCCTTTGTTTAGTCCTGTATAAAGTTACAGAAGGTTGCATAGCTGTAAAGGCTTTTCACATCATTTCCATTGAGTAGGTTTGTATGACAATAAAATATACTGCTAGTTCTTTAAGTTGGACTTAGAGATCCACAAATAGTCTCCTGTCTGTGTGAGAAGTAGAAGATCTCTTCTGAGAGATTATACACAAGTTCTCTTAAGCCAGCATGGCAGGTTTGATTTTTCTCCTCATGTATTTTGGAATCTGAAAGTGCTTTTAAAAGCTAGAACAGAACTTTGGATTATGTAAAGAATAAATGTAGGAAGACTTGATGTGCTGTGGAACTGTACCTGCATTAGGGATGGAACCAGGCTTGATCAGAGCAGGTTAGGACAAAATGTTAAACAGAAGCATCCAGGTCTGGAATTTCTCTAGGATAAAAACTCTTACTTCAGTTTAGCAACACCAAAAAAATGTTTATGGTCAGGAAAGCCTGATAGTTTGTAAACCAAAACTCACTATTAACAGTGTGTGTACTTGAAACGCTCTGAAGATTTGTGTTAATGCTTCCTGCCAGATGAAAACATCACCTAATTAGAACTCAAATAAAAAGCAGTGCAAATACAAACCACATGCCATTTGCAATAGAAAGTGGAATAGGGGTTTGTGGTTACTTAGTTTTGCTTGGTAGTAGTGATCCATTTAAATTAGGGAGCTCAGCAAAGGAATAATGCACTATTAAGTATCACAGAGTAGCGATTTTGCACTTTTTTTTTACTATTTTATTATTGCTAATTTGCTTATTTCATGGGTGGAAATCTAAGTTGAACAACTTAAAGATATTACATATCATTTCATGAGAAAATTAGTTGATATTTGATGCTCAGAGGGTGGAGCGAAATAGTACAACAGCCCTTAGCACCTGTCCAGCTGAGTGTGTGTGCCCAGACACGGTGCGTAGTGATGTGCAGATCCAGCACAACCAGATTCGAAGAGAGGTTAATGTACCCAAGGAATACAGAGGTTTTCCCCAATCACAAATGAAATAACTGGTGTATCAGTTCTTTGGGTGGATCATCTGAGAAGTAAAGCATCAGATGTAACTCAGCAGCTCACCAGATTTGACTGCAGTTAGTTAGACTTACGTTGCTGTCAGGACCATTGCTTAGACCTTAGAAAACATCAAGGAAACCTTTATAGACTAGTTTAATTCTGATTAATTGGGAACAGTGTCTCATGCAACATAAGGGAATGTAATGCATCTTTACTGTTACTGTGCATGGTTCACTAATAGTCTAAATATTTCCTTTTTACTTCTGCAGGAGAAGCCCTGAGAGGAAAAATAACAGTCCGCAAGAACAGAAAGGATCCACGGTCCCTCTTCATAACCCTCTCCATGAAGGACACACAGCAGACCTACAGCCTTCAGTGAAAATTATGTTCATATCAATGTTAAACGTTAGAGTTACCTGTTGATAACTGTTTCTAAATATCCCCAAATTGCAGACTCTAGAGTTTGTGTGTGTATACACACACACAAGAATATGCCAAGCTTATCTAGAATGGAGGGAGAAGTGTTTGGATGCTTTTGCTTCCAATGTGGATGTGGAGACTGACTACAGAATCAGATTCTGCTGTGTTCCACATGATGTGGGGAAGGCAAGAAAGATGGTTTTGGTTACGTGAGTCTACCAGGTGAGAAAAATCAAAGTCTTGCTGTGAGGAATCATAAATACAGTCTCTCAATATTCTTTTCTCTCCAGCTGGCAGAAACCTTTTGTGATTTATTCTGTTTTTCAAAAGAACCTAAGTTGAGGTGCCAGTACATCTCCACAGTAGCCAGAAGGTCCCAGTGAGAATAAGTGTGGAATTCCAACTGCAGGATTGGAGCAACAAAGACTTTATTTTTATTACACTTCTATAATTAAAAAGTTGTATCACTGTTCAGTTACATTTATCTAAATAAATGAACCGAGTATGTTGTATAATGCAGTTGCCAGTTTCCTTGTTTATTTGTGGCTACAGTTTTTTATGTACTAGCCTACCGGAGCATGGAAATGTGTATTTTAGCAGCTTTAGGATAAGTAGTATGAAGGAGTTGCTGAAATGGTGGATTTGGTCTAGCTGCTTGCNAGTTGCCAGTTTCCTTGTTTTCTTTGTAATTGGAAATTCTTCTCTCTCCCTCCCCACTGATGGCTCATTTATTTGTGGCTACAGTTTTTTATGTACTAGCCTACCGGAGCATGGAAATGTGTATTTTAGCAGCTTTAGGATAAGTAGTATGAAGGAGTTGCTGAAATGGTGGATTTGGTCTAGCTGCTTGCAGAAGCAGGCTAAGAACTACCAAGGATTGATGCATGTGTTGTGGTTTTTCCACATTTGAAACTGCAGAAGAGTTGGAAATAAGTGTAACACTGTGCAGTTTATGTGCTTGTATTGTATATTTGTGGGAAAAGTGGTTTCAAAAGTATTTCAGGAAACAGAAATGACAGCATTTCCCTAGCGATCTCTGAACTGCTCTTAAAATTATGTTAGGGCCTTTTTTGAAAGGTGAAGTTGAGAAGGAAATCTACTCAACAAAGCTTAGCTAATTGTATAGCGTATAATGGGGTGAAATACGTTTTTTGCCTAGCTGAAGAGGAGTGTTAGCCATAGTAATACCAATTTGACAGAAAAGTGGAACCTTGTATTCTGAAAGCTGAAATTCTGCAAAGCAGCGCTTAATTTTATACAGTGAAGCGAGCGTTGAACAGGAAGTGACAACTGCTACAGTGCTACTGTATTTTGAACTGAAAAGAGTTGCGGGTTTGTGTTTTATCTTACACTGCTTTTACCCTCCCTTGTGTAAACGTGTGGCTTCCTCATTTGCATCCAAATAATTTCCTTGCTTTGGGAGGTGAGGTGGAGATTCTTTCCGTAGTGAAAACTACTGATTTACCTATAGATGCTTAAGTGTCCTGGTTAACACCTAGATACTCAAGAGCTCAACTCACATATGTAGCATAATAGGAACACAGTGATAGAGATGATGTGTTTAAGGCTCGGTGGTCTGCTAATATTTCTATCTCAGTGACATCTATTCCTTGTGAAAATACATTGAGCATTTTCACTTGTTAAAATGCTTGAGCGTGGTTATCTTGAAACTCAGACTGTTCAACTCTATAAAAATTGACCTTGCAGATGAAGTGGCAGCAGTTACCATTGGGCTGATAAATGGAGTTTGTGATGGAGTTACCGTAATTGGGCAGTAACTGTTCAGGCTAGGGGAGGGACTGATAATTTTGTCTGTTGCCTGTAGAATCACAGGATATTGACAAAATAAAATTCTCTTACGGTGTTCTCAGTACTGTAACAGCCAAAAGCTGGAAGAATCGGCATCTGATTTTGATCATCTGATGGGTAGTTGACTGTGGGAGCTTCACACATTAGTGTCACTAATGCTCTGATACATTGGTCTTGTCGAGGTCCCTTCTAACTTCAGTTCTTCAGGTCTACAGGTTTTGTATAGCCTTCAGTAAGAGTGCAGAAAATGGAAAAAAAAAAAAAGGTTGAAAATGTGTAAAAGAAAAAGGTAAATGCTAGCTTTTATTTTGTAAAACAATAAAATTAAGAAACTCCCCCCAGACTGCATGAGAAAAGAGGATTTGGTATCATTTAATCAAAAGACAGTGTCCTGAAAAAGACCTCCAGTGGTGTAAAGCCTGAGGAGGGCCTTTTGATAAAGGCATTGTAGTTTCAAAGAATGTAAAATACATGAGTGGGAATTGATCTAATAGGCAGCATCATGCAGCAGCCTGTGGAAATAGCCCATCAGTTCTAAGTGGCTTTTCTCACCCTAGCAGTTGAATAATATGAGGTTCATCTGACAGCACAATCAGTTATTTATGATTCCTAATGGTAATTCTGAGAATTAAATGTTGTAGGAAATGTGATCAATCAATACTCTTTTAAAGGGACTCTTATACTGAATCAGAGGCAGAAAAGTGGAAAGTAAATGCTTCGACTAGAAATACCCCTTGCTCCAAGCCCCTGTGTCCAACCTGGCCTTGAGCACTGCCAGGGATGGGGCAGCCACAGCTTCTCTGGGCCATCACCCTGTGCCAGCGCCTCAGCACCCTCACAGGGAACAGCTTCTGCCTCAGAGCTCAGCTCAGTCTCCCCTCTGTCAGGTTAAAGCCATTCCCCTTGTTCTGTCCTTACAGGCCCTTGTCCAAAGCCCCCTCCACATTTATCATCCCCTTNCAGCTTCTGCCTCAGAGCTCAGCTCAGTCTCCCCTCTGTCAGGTTAAAGCCATTCCCCTTGTTCTGTCCTTACAGGCCCTTGTCCAAAGCCCCCTCCACATTTATCATCCCCTTTAGGCACTGGAAGCTGCTCTTAGCTCCCCCTGGAGCCTTCTCCAGGTTGAACAAGCCCAGCTTTCTCAGCCTGTCTTCATCAGAGTTGCTCCAGCCCTTGGATCACCTCTGTGGCCTCCCCTGAGTTGGCTCCAACAGGTAATGTTCAGGAGGACATTCCTTTCTCCAGGCGGTGGTGATAAATTCCCTTCTATCTACCTCTGCTGCATGCAGACTCTAGGTGGTGTCATCAAGTACTTGTGCAGATACTTGATGTCTGACCTGTTTAATGAAACAGCTACAACTCATTGCTATGGAAAAGCAAACACTGCCATCCTTGGGTGTTTTCCTCCTAGGGAGGGTGAGGAGAATGATGCAGAGTTTCTGTACTGGATGTTCTATCCCTTCTGCTAACCTGTCTTCAACTTATCCTCTTATCTGCAGTTACAATACCCTAACCCACTTCTGTACCCTGCTCCCTGCTCATTCTCTTTAAATTGCCTTTATTATATGGTGATACAGCTCAGTTGTAGAAACACTACTGCTTATCAGTTATTTGTGTATCAGGTTTTTTAATAGTTTTTAACAACTGGGGATAGCCATCGTTTCAAACCCAGATTTATTACTTTAGTCTATTGTTTTGGTTTAGGCTGGGATAGACTTAATTTTCTTCCTAGTAGCTGATGGATGCTGTTTTAGCTTTAGTCTGATGGGAAAGAGGAGGGTGAGTGAGTGGCTGCATGGTACTTAGTGTCTGCTTCTGTGTTCATAACAGAAAGAAGTAAATTGTAGAGAGCCTGATTTTCACTTACCATCTGACCGTATGTGTCTGCTACACCAGCTCATATAAATTGAGCTGATCTACCTGACAGCATTTAATCTCGGTAGCAAATCTTTATGTGACAAAATACGGGATTTTTTTCCCCCTAAGAAGTACCAAATTGGTATATCAATTGATAATACAAAATTCTGACTAAGAAGTACCAAATTGGTATATCCTATGTGTTAGATTTTTCACTAGCTTTGAAATTAAAATTTGGCATTTATTTTCTTCTTCTCTCTCATTGAGGTCTTTTTTCTCCTGTCTCTTTTTCCTGTCTATACTGGTATGTGCAGATAGAGTTTTCCATGCCGATGCCATCCTCTGCGGCTGGTGGTTGGTTGCTGTTGGCTTACATGACTCATTCTTCCCCTCATGTTTCTTGTCTGGCATGATATACAGAGCTGTTTGCTGTTGGCTGCATTTCAGAGCACGTATCTCTTGTCCCTGGCCTTGGGGTTTTGCCTCTTCTGGGTTTTTTGTTGGGTTTTATGTGAACTTTTCATGTGCCTTGACAGCCTTCCCTTATTTCTGGTGATCCTTACTCCTGTTATCTGAAGGCTCTCCCTCCCATGTTAGACTGCTCCTCTTCTTGCTGCTCCTTCTAGTCTAAATATTGACTGTGCAGATTATTCTTGAGAGATGCAACAAACTGTGTACAAGTTAAAGCTTTGCTTCAGCAATCAGCAATGCCCAGAGCGAGCTTGATTTGCAGGCATGGCATAAACAGGAAAGCAGATGCAGTAAGAGAGGTACAGAAAAGGGTTGTTCCAAATGGAGAACTGCTAAAGCACACTGAAAAACCTGATCTGGTCTGTGATGTGTTTCTAGGATGTGTCTATGATGTGTTTCTTTGTAATCAACAAAAAATGAATACACTGGTTGGTAATTTCAGGTCTGTAGTTGGATGCATGAAGTAATATGAAATGTTAAAGTACCTTGCTTAAGGTGTGTAATTTCATGTGCAGAGAGAAAATAGCCTTTTATTTAGGACCTTTAATTCACTTTATACATTAATTCTGTGAAACTTTTGCACCTAGTAAAAGGCAAACAAATACATCGTGGTTGTAGCATGTCTGCTTTCCAAAAGGATAAAAATCTGCCTGCCCTAAATTGTAGGTGGCAATTATGCATGTAATGAGAAAGAGTCCTCATTTGCAAAACCAAGGAATGTGCATGGTAGATACTAGCAGCATCATGGAAGTGTATGTACTTGAATGTCTTATATACCCATATATGCTCATACACCCACACTGGGGGCAAGCTGAACTTTTCCAGTTTGCACCCTGCATTTCCAAGATCCTGTATACTAATGACACTGTTTATGAATGCACATTGTATTCACTGAATCTTTAGTGCTTAAACTAGTTTTTTCTAGACAAATGCAAGTGTAGATTAATCACTATGGTTGTGATCCTCTTGAATTATCTTTAATATCCTGTAATCATTTCTACCTTATTCTCTTGAATGAGAAATCATTAAGAAAAAATGCTGGCTTGGCTATAAATGACTTTTTGGCATGAAAGTGTGTTTTTTGTTATGCTTAATAATGAAATCCCAGAGTTCTGAAAAGTGTTGTATGTGCAGAAGTTTTTAATGTTTAATCCAATAGTTAACCTTCTGAGCTATCAGTTATCAGTCTTTATTCAGCTGAGGTAATTTACATTATACGTAGCTCAAGGTTGAAGGTGTTAAGATTGACTAGTGATTCGTGAAAGTTCTTTCAATGTTCAGATAAAACTAAAGGTTGACCCTGCCTTCTCCTGCTTGCAAATCTGTGCCCAATGTCTACTGGAAGATTATTAGCCCCTCCTGAAAAGAGTTGAGATGTTACAGCTGCACCTATTTAGATGCCAGACTACAGGAGTTTTCCCCTTTCTGTGATCTGTTACTTATTTAAGCTTCCTTGTCTTCTGCAGAGCTTTTAAATGTTTAGTTAGTGAAGATGTAGAACCATAGAATAGTCAGGGTTGGAAGGGACCTTAAGATCATCCAGTTCCAACCCCCCTGCAAGAAGCAGGGACACCTCACACTAAACCATGGCACCCAAGGCTTCATCCAACCTG
>NDXB01016275.1:7620-61164 GCA_002631895.1 Agapornis roseicollis
TTTTTTTTTTTTTTTTAGTGTGGAAAAGCTTTAAGACTACTTATCCAATCAGTCATGGAAAAAGCACGGATTAGAGGGAGGGTTTAAGACATACCAGTTATATGATATTGTAAAAGGCATGATATGATACTTTGTTTTCATTCAGAAATCTGTTGGATATTAACCTAAACGCATCCCTGTGGATATGTTGAACAGCAGCAATAAAAATTTAATGCTGTGTCAAATTTAAACAGCTCTTCTAAAACAGAAAGTCTAAGTAGATAAATTAGGAGACATGAGTTAGTGGTATATGCAGAAGACAATAAATTATAGAAAAGGTTATGTAATATTTCTGTAATTTTAGATTAGAAGAATGTGTTGCAACTTGCAGAGCAGTAATAGCAAAAATTAGTTATAAACTGAACGCACTGTCTTGTATCATACAGATCAGTGGCATATTTCATGGAGTGTTTTCATTAAAGGTTTGTAAAAAAAGTGCATTAATGTAAAAATACTCACAAGATAGGATGAAAAGCAAAGGAGGGGTGGGAGGGACCAACCAGCCACTAAACCACCAACTAGAAAAGCAGTATTATTTGTATTGTGGCTTTTGATACTCTGCGATGTTTTCCATACTGGGTTCCTTGTTCAAGCTTACTGCAGGATTAAAAACTAGAAATTAAGACAGATTGAATGTAGCCTTTTCAGATGCTTAATATCCAGAATTCTGCTTAATGTTGAATCAAATAGCTGCCGTGGAAGAACAGAAGGGTTTATCACTTCAGTGTGGCAGTGGAAGAAGTGGAGAGTAAACTTTGTGTTTCAGCTGGGAAAATGTAATTTAAATGCTTTGATATCTTGAGTCGTTGTTTTTGTCTTTCAGTTTTATCTGATGCATATATTTCACTAAGTAGGCATTTCTAGAGCTAGTTAAATAATGTGGGTAATTAAGATTAATGGAAAAGTTAATAGCTGTGACTTTTAAAATTTGATTTATATAAGTGAAGTTAATGCAGAAGTACAAAGTAACATATTACATGTGCGTTTAGAGCCTAAGATTCACTGAATATCTGCAAAGGTTTGGAACTGGTACACTTTGGATTTTAGAAAAACATTGCTTTCTGCTAAGTTGTTAGGGCTTTTAGTCTTTAAAGGCGTTATTCCAAATAACCGTGCTTTTTCTGTTACAAATCTGTATTCTCAGCAGGCGCTGGAATACAGGCAGCGTTTGCTCCTCACCTACATTGTGGGATTCTGTAGAAGGTACTTAGAGAAGCACTATAGAAGGTGTCTATTATCTCTAAAATATTGTGAGACCTGAAACCTGTGAAGTGTTTTGGCAAAGCACTTGAGGCCTGCCCATGGCCAGAAAAGATTTAACTAATCACCTTCAGAATTCATTTAAAATTGTAGTTTATCTCCCATTGCTGAAATATTTTTAAGTTTTCGTAATGAAGAATTATCCCTCTCTTCTAATGTTGGCCAAAACCTAACAGTAATGTTCCATCAAGAAACTTGTGCAGGAGCTTTTGAAATTACAAAGAAACAAAATCTGGGTCAGAAGTCAAAAGTCTTATGGGTACACAGCCCCACCTGTCTGACCTTGTAATGCTTACAGGTGACTTCAGACTACTGAAGTGTAGAATCTGTATTGTTGGCATTGTTTTTCAGGTTAGGTTTCAACAGCAGGCTCTGATATCCATTGAAGTATGACAGGTGTGCTGGGTGAGATTCAGAAAGCTCCTGCTCTGGAATAGAATGATGAACTGACAGTTAAGTGAAATTAAATCCTAAGACCTTTGATTGCAAAGATGAGAATCTTTGCTAATGCGCTTATATGCAAGGATGTAACTTCTTGGTGAGACCCACAGTCTTTTAACCTCAGTTTTCCAGTGTACTGGCCAACGATGCATTCTGATCATTGTGTCTTCCATAGATATTCCAGACAGGTAGTTTAATTCTAGCTGGGATATTCAGCACCTGCCAGCAGGGAAGTAACTTCTGACAGTGTAGTATCCTCCAAGAAGCAGTTTTTCTCCCTTTATTGCCCTTTGGTCTACTTTTATGAGCTACTCAATATTTAGTCTGATAAAGACATGCAGGAGAGCAGTGGTTGAACTGAAATGTATACAGGTGTGTTACATGGAGCTAAATGTAGTAGCTTGTGAATAGTGATGCAGTTACTGACCCAGCTCACGATGATGCAAGTTCTGCTTTCCCAATTAATGATGTTGATTGCTGGCTTCACTAAGGGTACAGCACTCAGGTTTCACCAGGAGCAAGATAATACAGAGTCACAGGAACATTCACATATATTTGATGGAGTTTTATCTAGTTTCACAGCATCCTGACCATCCATGAAGTGGGGGATGAAGCCAGATGTGCTGCTATAAATAGTTTTGTAGAGTTGTGTAACTATACCTTTTCTCAGCACAGAGACAGAAGTCTTGCTTGCTTTTCAAAATATATGATTGTTATAAGAAGTTGTTTAGAATGATAAACTAATAATGTCATTGAGAGGTAGATGAAAAAGAGCATTTGGGTCTTTAGTGTAGTAAGAATTAAAATTTAGACTATGTGGATTATACAGTTAGATAAAACACAAGCAAGCATTATAGTAAAAAAACTCACTCTGAAAGTAATAAACCAGATCCACTAATGGCTAGTTAAGAAAATGCACATTGTTCCAAACTTGGCATAATATTGTGATTAAAGCAGCAAACACTGACTGTGTATCTGGCTTTTTTGTAGCCAGTCTGTATTTTAGCAAATTCTTGTCAATGTTATTCTTCTCCATGGATTCAGCTTCTTGCATCTCCTGCACTGAGCCTACCGATTCCATACCAAAACTGCTGTGTTTGCTGAAATCAGGGCATGTATTGAGGAGTAGGGCTACTCAAACAAGTTAGCTCCCTTGCGCTTCAGTGTCTGAGAATCGCCTTTGTGATTCTCAAGTTAGTACCTACTCAAGTCGTCTACTCGTTAATGCATTGAATTGTGTTAAGTTAGATATTGGTGTTGTGACAGTAGCTGGAAAAGATTTTTTTTTTCTTGTTTAAACCTTTTTATTATATGAATTCCTTAAGAATGTGAAAAATATTTGGTAATAGACGTATGAAAGTATCAGAAGAAGATGCTTGAGTTGCTACAATATTTTTGGCCCCTAGGTACTGTTTTGCATCTTGTGTGAGATTACATGTGTAAGATGAATAAAAGAAAATTAATGTTTAAAGTTGTAGAAACTGAAACAGATTGAGGAAACCAAAGTATCAAAGTCACAGAAATAACAAGACTAACTGGTTACTGCAGAATAATTTACAAGGAGTCTGCCTCATTTACAAAACAGTAAGGTTGTAGTTGCTAGTGTGACTGTGAGCCTTGCTAATGATTTCAAGGTGTTATCTTGGTTTTGTATAAAAATAATATATATGTGTTAATTTCATTGCATTTGGTGTCTTGTTTGAAGAAAGTAATTTATCTGAATTTTGTGTGTCAACTTCCATATGATTCCATTATCTCTGTGAATCAAGAGCTGTCACTGTGTCCCTAGCAAAGGAAGAAATGTAGTTGAGCTGCTTTTAAATAAGTTTTTATGTTCCTCAGAAAATGGTTGCACTCTTGGAGTTGCATGTTTCTACCATGTCTGTGTATCAAAGTGCTTCCATTGGTTCAAAAAGTGTGAAACAGTGTTTGGGTTTGATATTTTCGTAGTATTTCCAAGCCACAGTGATTTTTTTTTTTTTAAATAGAATTTTTAACATTTCTGGCAAAAAGACCTGAAATTGAAAGACATGAAATTGTGGGAAGATCATCAGTCTGTGAAAGGGAGCTGTATGACCAGTCACTGTTCTTCCCTTTCAAAAGGCAGTGTGTTCTGGAAGAAAGGGATAGCCAAATTGTGTGTACTTGGAAAGAGCCAACTTAATAAACTCAGATGAAGTAAAAGTCTTATCCCTATTAAAAACCAGTTAAGTTAGGAGATGTAGTATTAGTGAAATGATAGAATTATTGTTTCTGCACTATTTTTCTGTCTACAAGTACTTGTGTCCCCATTTAATTTGGGTTTGGGGTGGTTATGTGTAGTAAATTAAGCTGTATAGGCCCTTTTTTGCTAATATGTTTGGTATCAATGACAATGCAGTTCAGGGCTGGAGTGTGCTAGTGTCATGCAGGTACTCTGCACCTCAACATACAGTCATTTGCTGCATTTGAGAAAGGCATTTCTGCTTATTAGATTCACTAAGTAGTCGGTTTTCTCACTTACTATTGTCAGCTGTACCTTTTACTTTAAGCCATGAAATTAAATAATAGTTTATGCTGGCTTTTTATTTTAGTTCATGCATTTAAAACCTGAACTCAGATAAAAAGGTAGTTTCAGAATAAATTCAGTATATTATTAATGAGTGGAACAACACATTAGCATTGAGTTCACAATAGATCATATCGCTTTTATTCCATCTTACAAGCTTAGCAGCACAAACAGAATAATCAACATATTATTTGGCTGTCATCTGCTGAACAGAAACCAGAGATCACAAGGAGGTTTTCCCTAGCTGCAGTGATGGCCTTTTTGTTCCAAGCCCCCATCTGGGAGGGCCATGGTGTGTTATCATATGGAACGCGGGGTTTTCTGTAATCTGCTTAGCTGCACTGCAGTTTGAATCCTTATTCCATGTTTGTGTAATTTATAATTTTAATGAGACCATGGCTCTTGTGGGCTTTGAAATATATTAAAAGCTCTTTTGTGCATATGCTTTTGTTCTTGCTTAATAGGCTCAGTGTATTTAAAACTGATGAATTTTTATTCATGGATTTGGATGTCTGGGGATTAACTTAGACTGAATATCATTGCACTCATCTATTGATGTTTGGAACTTCTTTTTAATACTTGTATCTGTAAGGGGAGGAGAACTTTCAGAACTTGTGTTTTATATATAAACCAGCTCAGAGATAACTAAAACAATTTTATTGAGCAATGAGAAAAAAGTACTAATTACAGTTTATTTTTACTGCATCAATTCACATATGTTTGTGCTATGAAAAAGTAAGTAGTTGGATCCATGTACATGTGTATTTAGAACTTAGTAACTAAAAGACATTTTTGGAAAGCTGTCAATTTTTGTAGAGTTACAACAATGAGAAACACTTGTTTTTATTTCTGTTCAGGTAATATGGAAATGTAAACACTGAGCTCACTTTTGTCTGTGTATTCACTTTCTCCTGTTTTTAACAGTTTCTTTAAAGTAGAGTATGAATCTGATACTTCATTAGAAGGTGATGCTTGTAACTGGGAAGTATTGATGAACATGCAAAAAGAGTCTTTGTTACTGCTGTATTTTCTGACATTGGTCTGTGTTTTGCCTTTGTGTTTTTCAAATGTTTAGTAATAGGTTTGATTAACTGTGTGTTAAGATCTTACACTGTGATTTCTGTGTTCATAAACTGCTATGGAGTACTCATCAATGATGGCATTCTAATCTGAGACTGACACTGCGGGTAAGATTGAGACATTTGTATTTCTTTCTAAACAATCTTAAGGATAGTGTACCTAAATAGGTTGGTTTGATGTGGAGAGTTTTGGTTTTCTGTTTGTGGATTTCTTTTATTTTACCAGCAATCAATCATCTCTGTAATGACAAATACTTTAAGGAAACAGCCTTTTTTCTTGTCAGTGCGTAGGGGAATTATTTACCCCTCTTCTATTCACTGCTTTGAGTGTTATTTCCAAAATTACCTGCATAGAAGGTGCCTCAGCCCTGGGAAGTGTGGGGAGCATGTGAGCCATGGACAGCTTCAGCTTTTATAAGGTTGTAGATTGTGCCTCATGTGAAAATTGGACTTGTAACTCTTTGTCTTCATTACTTAAAATTAATTTTAAATGTTTGTTTGTTAAAGTGATTTTTTTGAAATACAAGATAAATGTATATAGCTCAGAATATCACCATTTGACCCTCATCACATACACATATTTTCTCAGTCACCAGGAAAGTGACTGTGCTGTCAGACCTTGTGCATTTGTCCTAACTTTGACATTATTACAGGAAACCATTAAGTGACTTTCAACATTCTTCAGAGGCGCAGACTTGCTGTGTACAACCACGGCTCTGCTCAGCTATTTGGATTTTGCTGTTCAGCAAAGATGAGTATATGGAGCTGCAGATGATGATAGAAGCCCTGGAATGCATCTGGCTGTTACTACAGCATTTTATACAGGGTTGTGGGATTGTTAGGAGTTGGTTCCCTAAGGTAAATAGAACCAGTGAGAACTACTTGAAACCTATTTTGAAAACCTGCTTGTTCTGATGTAGGTAGTCTCTGGTTGTTTAACACCACAGGATTGCGTTATGTGAATATATGTTTATGGTATTGAGCTCCTTGTCAGCTTGAGATCAGTAGATGAAGGAGTTCTTACTGGAGACAAACTGCCAGTGCCTAGTAGAGATAATGTGAAAAATTAATCTTCTCTTTTAGAATATCTCCAAGCTTTTTCCGATTTGCCAGATTGAATCAAGTGTTTCTCCTAGAGAAAACTGCCAGCCAGAAATACAAACTGAGCTCTGCCTGACCCCCTGCATGGACAGACCTTTTGAAAATTGGTCCTTGTTCTGCTTTAAATGTTTGGAATCCTCCGATTATCATTAGAGTATCTGAAACATGTTATCTATCTGATATGAGAAGAATCTTTACCAGGAAGCATGATAGGTACCCTTTGCTATTCTAGCGCATGTAACATTAACTTTATGCAGAAGTTTTAGGAGAATAGTTTAACATCAAAACCAGCTCAAACGCAGTTATTTTAATGGCCTAGTCTTTGGCCTAGTTTTTCTTTGAGTTTTTTGGCTTTTTTTTTTTTTAAAGTAATAAACTTGGAGTACGTCTTTGGAATGAGATGGTGCAAGTTATGAGTGAAAGATTGCCGTGTTTGAAAAATGGTGTCTGGCTAGAAGTGGAAAATGTTAGAGGAGTTTGTTAGCTAAGGAAACAATGACAAACAATGACTAAATATTCAGGAAGAATTCAGAATTAGGAAGTGTTATATGAAGCAAATGTGACTGAAAATTTTTTATTGTAGTGAAAATCCATTTAATATCAAGTCAAATAATTTGTTTAGCCACACTTTCATTGGCTGCAACTTTGATTTTCCTGACATTAAAATTTTGACACCATGGGTTGAACTGTTACACAGTGTCATTGGTTACTTGGGAATGATAAATCTGTTCATTGATTTCCTAATTTTATTATGTACACAATTAATTGTAATCCAAGATTACAGAAAAAAAATGTTAATTTCTAGACAACCTATCTACATTGCCCTCTGTGTGATTGGTACGGAAGCAAAGAATACAAAGAGAATACCATTTGCGCTATCCTCACAGGAGCTGTCAATAAAAGTTGTAATAGGGGATTTAGGAATCTGGAAATGGCCAACTAATTTATGTGAATCTATTTTATTTCAGCTAGAAAGACTGAGCTCTGTTTCGTCTGCACTGCATATTGCAGAGCACAGGCTGTCTATAGAAAACCAGGCGGCTGCATATGGATAGTCCCTTGATATCATTCACTTGCTGTGTAATCTTATTATGCAAAGTTCTAATCTTCACCTAGAATGAATGCCTCTGGGTCAGAATATAGTCATATCAGGGTTTTTGAGGTCATGTTTTGTGATCCTTAGCTTATTCTTCTAAGTAGGGCTGGGATTTAAAGAGTATTCCCCAGACACTAGCAGAGATAGACAGCAAAACCTGCTGCCTTTTTGGAAGACAAGACCAACATGAGGTCCCTGGTAGGATTAAACTTGATTTGTAGCTGTAGGATTTTTTAACAGATGTATTATTGGACAGGGAATAGGGGGCCACCAGCACAGCGAAATTGGATCACGATTGGCATTCTCAGGGAGTCTGCTGGCTGCTAAAACAGCAGCTGCATGTGGATTTGACTTCTTTCAGGTGAAGCGACTTCCAGTCATTTGGAAAGGATGGGATGAAAAGGAACCTTGGTGATAATTTTGATGTCTGCAAGATTTAGTACCAATGTAATGGGATTATTGGTAACACCTTCACTGCAGAAAAAGCCACCTGGTGCTATAACTGGCAGCAACTGAGAACTAATCCTTTCCCATCTCTTAGATGTCATTCATGAGGCTCAGAGTGATTTCCACCCTGCTAGCTATGATTAATTTTATAAACAAACAAACAAACAAAAAACCCCAGATGATGAAAGCACAAGCTATGGAAGCAAAAGGGAAGAGAAGATAATAGTAATTACACTTTAGATAAGCTCTACAGTTCTTGTAAAATAACCAAATTGTATTCTGCATGATAAATATAGATGTGTAACCTTTTTTAATCAATGCCTATGTTTGGTATAAAAACAGTGTCTATTTCAGTATAATGTTTTAAGCTACCTACTATATGATAGGAGGTAGTACCTGGAAGTAATTACCATAGGTTTTACGCTGTTAGCTCTGCGATAAAAGTGTTTATACAACGGATCCATTAAGTTTTCAAGGGGCCTGTGACTTAAATAATTTGTTTTATTGTGCTTAATGGTCTTATGGTGTATCTGGTGGTGTTGTCTGCTGGCAGCACTTTGTATTAAAATTGTGTGATTTGGGAAAACATTCAGCCCTTTGCCTTTTTGTGGTCCACGGTATGGCATTGTTCTTAAAAATGAACTGATGAAGAATTTTCTGTGGAAACAGTTATGTTTACTGATGCTTAAGTTAGAGCAATTGTAAGATAAATATTCTGTGTGATTTTTCAAATAAACTAGTTTGGGTTTGTTTTTTTTGACTGGGCTTACTCTGGACAACTATTTACTTATTAACTAGAAGCTGTTACTTCAAATTACATGGAAACTTTCCTGATTGCAGTTACTTTGCATTAGAAATCTAGGACCTTAATGTTAGAAACAAACCCCCAATACTCAGAACTTATCTTTTTTAGGTTCAAAATGTATAATCTAGGGGTGTGTGTATATATATATACATGCCATGATTGGAAATTAACTTTCTTGAGTAAAAAAACCCAAAGCCTTATGTAAGAGCTAAACTTTTTCATCATTATCATGAATATCTACTAAGCCTGAGCCTTTAAAAAAAAGAGTCCATTGTGCCATATTTATTAGCTGGAACTGGTGACATGCACAGTTCAGAGCTTAGGAGTTTATTTTAAGAGAACTGGGACCTCTTTGGTCCCAAATGTGAAACCTACTCATTCATGTTCTGTTGTCATGGTGAGTTTTATACCATGACCACTCTAGCAGTAGGTAAAGCTCACTCTGAACCTTGTGTTTCCTTGAATTATTTACAAATCTATCCCTCCTTATTCAGAGTTACTTGGAGACCTCAGAGAGAAATGTGTTCAGTTGTAACTATTGGGAGGTACATGTCATCCAGAGTCTTAACGGGAAATCAGTTGCCATCAGTTTGAAACTGATTTTCAGAGACACATAGCCAATGGTTTTGGTTTCTTCATAATAAAAAATATTTTAGTTATAGCTGTTGGCACGAGAGGTTTATGTTTTCTCTCGTGTCTATTACCATTCCATTTGCTACAATCAACACTACCTACCTCTAGTCAGTGTAATGCAAGGTTTCTCCAGTTCCTTTTGACTTATAATATCCACAGATGCCTGAATTCTATACTCTCAGTACATTAATACAAGGTTTCTGAGTAGCATAGACCTGAAATACAGGATGGTCGTGCAGTATTTGTCTGCCTCAACCAAGGAGCAATGCAGGGTTGCCTTTCTGGCAGGTACTGTTAAGAAGTATTAATGATCGACTTCTCTCAAGATAGCTGTGATCATTAATTCACACTGGCTGTGCAGTTAAGATTGATTTGTTGTCACTCCATCTTCCTTTTATCACCTGGAATATGTTTCTGGGCTCGCAGTGTTTTATGCCCTGAGAGCAAGGAGTTGGTTTATGCTTTTCATAGCCTACTGGGTTGAGAAGAGCAACTGCTCTTTTGGTACTCCAGAATAAATTCTGCTGGAAGAGCATTTTGCTTGCGGTGAAGCAGGTTTCGTTTCTGCATGGTGCGCTGCAGTATGCTGGGCGCTGCATGTGCTAATGAAACATTTCAAGACTTGTGTTCTCTTTTGTATTTTGGGGTCATTATTGTGAAGCTTATTAGGTAATCTGAAGGATGCCGAATTACAGATTTGTTTAACGCGCATTGGATGGGGGTCGGAACTAGATGATCTTAAGGTCCTTTACAAACCTAACCAATCTGTGATTTATTCTGGAGATGTTTTGTGTTAAATTTTTTGGAATAGGGAAGTGAGCTGAGCCCAGAACACCGCAATCTCTCTCACTTTTTTCCTGTATAAGTCAGTACTAAATGCAAAGAGCAAAAGCCACTTCTGACTGTATTCGGGCAAAGTTCCCATTAACTTTTGAGAGCGTTGTGCAAGTAAAAGTATGCACTTCCAAATTTCTGCATTTAAATAGCAAAATGTCATGAAATACAGAAGGGGGGGGTGGGGGGTGTCTTTATTTCATTTTTAAAAAGGGCATATTGTGCACACAGCATCTTTTTTTTTATAATTTTAATTTTTTTTCACCTAAATGCATTTATTTAGCAAGCGTCTTAAATGAGGGAAATCTTGCTATTGTTTTAGTTCATGATAAAGCTGATACTCAGTTTAAGGGGGACGTGTTTCTTGCAGAATGCTTCAGTTATACTCAGTTTGTGTGTGTTTCACTTGAGAGATATATATATAAAAATATCTTAAGATTGGAGTAAGGAAACAGATTAGTATTGCAGGAATTATATCTAATAATCACAGTTTGACTTAAATATGTGGGGGAAGGCAGTTAAGGTATTTATAGTCTTATGTGCTGCAGAACTTATAACACTGGACTGTAGCTGAGAATAGGTGGTTTTAAAGCCAAGCATTTTGGTAATGGAAGTCTAGCCAAATGAAAGGCTTGTAAAACCTTCAGGGTCCACAGTTGTATTCTCTTCCTGGAATAGTCTTACTTAGGCAAGCCATTCAGGACTCTCTTAATTTTGTTTAGGTCTTAAAGCCTTTTTTCATTGGATTGATTGCCAGGTTGCTTTTGAAGTTTTGGTTGGTTATTTGATTACTCCAGTTTACTGTGAATGTAATTTCAATTGTGAAATGTCTTTCAAATCACCTCAGATGGTTTAATGCTTCTCTGTTTTGCTGTCCCGTCTTCAGTTTTAAATGCTAATGCTTGAAGGCAAACAGTGATGTGAGTTGCACTGTCTTCATGTAATTAAACCAGCTCTATCGAGTGTTATTTAATAAATAACTGCATCTGTGTTACAGTACGTAGTCCAGTCAGGAAAGGAAATCCTTCTTTTAAAGGTACAATTAGAGGTTTTCACATTACATTCAGCCAAAGCTAGTGGAGGGGAGGATGTTCTTGGAACTGTTGCAGATACTTTGACATGTGGCAGATATGCCTGTCTGCTGTTTTGACTAAAAGAATCCCAGCTGAGTCAGCAGAGAGCACTGACACAGTTCTCTCCCATTAGTTTCTCTAGTTTGGCAAAGGTTGTTTTTATTTCAGGTCCTCTTCGACTGAATCTCATTAATAAGTTGGTGAGGGGGTCCATTGATTGTACACGTGGATGGGTCTGTGTAGGAAATGAAAAACTTCTTGTTGGCATTTGAGTTTAAACTGTATTCATCTTCTCAGATACATCTGATTATTTGTTTTACTCACTGATATTTTTGTTTTGTTAAATGCTGCAGGATACAAAAGATAGTTTTGTAAATGTTAGGTTGTTTGTTACCAAATGAATGACATTCTTCTGTTTTACTGTAGACCAGAACCAGCTGAACAACACAACATACCATGCTTCGAAATGGCCTAGGAAAAACCTTTCGGTTTCTGGGGTATACTGTGCAATATGGCTGCATAGCACACTGTGTCTTTGAGTACCTTGGAGGAATTGTTGTGGTAACTTTTCATTTTCATGACACTTAAAAGAAAATAAAACTGTAAGACTGATACTGTTATGTGGTAATGAAAATATTTGAGGTTTCTTCATTTTATTTAAAACTTTTCCAAAGAAGGTTTATGTTTAATAAATGCCTTTTATTTATTTTTTTGTTTTTGAGGCAGGTCCAGCCTTTCTGAAAGTTATTTCTACTTTAAGGATTTGTATTTTTTGCTAATTTACTGCTTGAGGCATCGTTGAAGCAAATGGGAAACTATGATTAAGCATTTTTCAGAGAGTAAAAATTCTTCCAGAGAGACTGGAGTCACTAATAGTCATAGCTCACAGACCGGTTTGGGTTGGAGGGGACCTTAGAGCTCATCCAGTTCCAACCCCCTGCTTGGAGCACCAAGCCCCTGCAGATTTATTTCAGCACCTACTCTACAGACATTAGTAGCAGCGGTACTTGAAGCTCTGCTCTGTTCAGTTTTACAGGCTCTGTAAACAGGAGCTGTCACAGAAGCTGCAAGAGTAGCTCACAGCCAAACTCCACTATGTCTAGCAGCAGTATCTGCTAGTTTAGGAGGGGCAGGGAACATAAAACATCTAGAGATCTGCCCAGAGTTAGAAGTAAGAACATTTTCTATCTGCTCTAGTGAGACCCCACCTGGAGTACTACATTAAAATCTAAGGCCCTAACACAAGTGCAGCTCAGGACTGGTCCTGAGCACATACAAAGCTGTAACAGACTCCATGATGCTCTGGAAGCTGTCCTCATCTTTTAAATGTATCAGATGGTCTTTGGAGGACCTCCCTTTTTCAGTTGGTCTTTATATTACACCTTGACTGATTTATTAGCAAATCATTTGAATGTTAATGTATTTTAGCTAAAAATAATTGGAAATAGTAATTTCTGTCTCATTTTTAATTTGCAGTGTTCTGGACCTTCAATGGAACCAACCATTCAAAATTGTGATATTGTCTTTGCGGAGAACCTTAGCCGCCACTTTTATTGCATTCGAAAGTATGCTCCTTTGTTGAGACTGGACTTTACATTCCATTTGCCAGAGCTTGTCAATAACCACATTCTGTCTGTCCTTTATTTTTCATACATGCCTCTGCTTCTGAATTGTAAGTTTTCATAAATCTCTCACTGTGTCTGATGGAAGCTAAGGTGGTCATCACGCATAGCCCATCAGACAACTTGTTGGAATTCATTTTGGATATAGCCAATGTCAATTCTACAGCCTTGTCAAAAAAGGGATTTTATTTTTCTTTCCTTAAACAGCTCTGTTGCGTGACTGTAGCTTCTCCTTCCTAAGCAGTTTTGTCTTACTTGCAAACCAAGCTATAGGTATTGCTCTACTCAGCTGGGTTGTTAGGACAGTGACCAAATGCACCTTTATTACTGTAAAGCACAGTAGGCTCAAGGCCCTTGCCCGTTTTGTTTGGGTCTGTTTCACTGTACAATCTAATGCATATAATCAGGACGCAAAAGTAACATGAGGTCTTAGAAACTCAGATATTTGGAGCTCCACTCAAAGATTAATGTTTGGTCAGTAACATTCATGAACACAGAATCTGTTCTGTTCCATATTTATGTAGCAACAGGATCAGGTTAAGTGGCATTCATTTAATTAGAGCATTGTTGATTAAAATCTAGTCTTAAATGTTTCATTTATGATCTAAGTAAGAAAAAAATCTCTCCAAATGTGCTTTAAAAACGATGTGCAAAATTACACCCAGAGTAAAACTGCAGAAATCAAAACTGTAGACATGAACTTTCAGCAGAAGGAAGTATCTTTAATGTATATATGAATAATTTTTGAGTATACACATGTATTGAGCCCAAATAGTTTGTACTTAGAGTTCTTCTGTTTGTTTTTTGTTTGTGTTTTTTCCTCTCAGAGGAGACATTGTAATTGTGAAAAGCCCAAATGACCCCAAATCAAATATCTGTAAAAGAGTAATTGGCTTGGAAGGGGATAAAGTCTGCACAAGCAACCCTTCAGATTTCCTTAAGAGTCACAGCTATGTAAGTATTAGTTCCTTGCCCTGTAAAGTAATGATTATTTAAGTAGGCCTGGTAGTTCATAAAAGATTTACAATATTTGAGTATTATCATAAAGTATGACATTCATAAATTATTCTTTTTTTGTATATATATAGTAAAATGTGATTTGTAAACTGTTTATGGCAGGCTGTCTTTCTCGGTGTCTTTTATCTCTCTAGGAAGTGTAGGCAGATGATGGGTTTGCTCTGTCCTTTGCTTAGGCCTTCTTCTCTGGAAAAATACTCTCAAACTCTCTGCATAAAACACAGTACCAATGGCAGACTCAAGGAATTGGTCTTAAGGCAAAACTTTCTGTGTTTTAAACACTAGGCGAAGATTTTGTCTCTGCGATAGGTTTGAGGGTTTTGCTTTTGAAATTATACTTTAATGTATCTCTCTATTTCAGTGTAACAATATTTCACTTCTTCTGAGTATGGTTGGAAAAGTAGTAATTTTCCTAACTTGTCCAAAAAAGTCAGGTAACACAATGAAATAAAAGGGAAAGAATATTCTTAATGCTCACTTGTCCTTACACAGATAGACTTAACAGAAGTTTGCTCACATTTGTGACAAAATGTTTTCAGCAACTTCTTTTTAGGCCATCATTAGAAAAATCACCAGAAATCATGATCACAGAAAAATGTAGCTGTTTTTTTCCCCCCAAAGCATGTTTGACCATTACCTCTGTTCAGCACCTTGTGGAGGTATCAGACTTTGCATGGGTGTTCTGAATCTTGAAAAGGCAATAGAGTATCTTTCGTTCAGATCCACTTCATGCTTACAATTAGAGTAAAAAGAATTAGCATCTGGTCCATAGCTGAAGTCCTGTGCTGTGAAGGTAGAGAATTTTATGGAACACTTACTGCAGCCAGCTACTGTTCAGGACAGATCCTGCTACAGCTGGCTGTCTTTACAGCTTCATTGCTATTAAGGAGCTGGTGTCTGGCCATACTAAAATCAATGAGGAAATTCTCTTGTCAACATTGTGTCTAGATTCAGTGTCTGGATTTTAGTCATGACCTAGGACCATAAAGCAAGGAAACGATTCGTAGCCTGCTCTGAGGGACTGAATTTGTTTCTTCTGTTCAAGTGTTGAGGCAAGACATTTCAGGCACCTGCCTCTAATCTGCCTTCTGACCAAGTGCCAGCACTGTTAAGAGCTCATGTTTACGCTTACATCACTCATGGGCAGAAAGAAGGAACTAATTCTCCATTATGTTTTGAAGAGGAGGACAGTGCTTAGTTTTTCCTTAAATCAAATTGTGTTAGCCTTTCAACCAAGGGAGCACACCCCCCAAAAAAACCCAAAGCCAAAAAATCCCTAAACAACAAACCCACCCCCCCCACCCCTCCCTAAAGAACCCTGACCCACCTTTCTTACCAAGTTGAAGACATTTTCTGTCTCCCATGGAAGTACTAATTTAGTTGAAATATGAACTTCTAGAACAGAATGACCTGAAATGGTAAGCCTGAATTCTGTGTACACAAACTGAGTTTCCTTGAGCATCTCATTCCTCACTTATCTTAGTCCTGAAAAGGAAGTTTAGGAAAGATTTGTACTTGACAGATACAAAAGATGTCAGCCTTTCTGGAAACCCTGAGGGGATCAAATGAACATCCAGCAGAACAGTTTCTGCGCTATGTGCAACATTTCTTGCTCTTCCAAGTTTAATACAAAATGTGTGAGAGGATGAGGAATGCGGAGTCCATGTCCTTTTTCCCTGTGTATGTTTTTCATAAAGGCTAATGTGCAGAAATACAGCCAAGTGACATGCAAGCTTTCTTAGTTCTTACATTGTTACTTGTATCTAGGGGGAGACACATGCTAAATGGAAATGGATTCATTTGTTAATGCATAGCTGTCTTTACTGGTAGGTGAAGAGGTATATCCTTCCATTTGTTCAGGAGACACTTCCTTTACAGAGTAAGAGTATATTCTCAACGTAAGTATCTGCACTTTGTGCTCATAACTGATACTGGATTATTCACTGAGTAAATGGTTCTTGTCAGGGTGGGAAAGAGGTAATTGCCTACTCAGATTCCTTGTTTTAGTCAGGCACTGCACTATGCACTTTTTCTGTTAATTCAAACACAAGATTCTCTAAAGCAAATAGTGGCAGCTGATGCACAGAGAACTGGCTGTTTGTTTTGTTGCCACTTTCTTGATAAAAATTAACATGAGTTGGGTTTCTGAAAGAAAGATTGTTGAAACTGAGGAAAGGCCTTGGCTAGGATCTCACAAATGAGAAATCTCTGAGTCATACTTGCCTCTGGAGTCAGAGACTCCAGAGTGTAGAAGGTCAGAGAACGGGTTGTTCTTACTACAGTGAACTGCTCAGATTTCCTTGACTGACTTGTGTCCTGTTTAGGGGAGTGATACTCTGATGTTTGCAAACTTAGTTTGAGGGAGTTTGAGACATGAGGGAGTTACTCGTATGTTTGCAAGCTAAGCACAGTACAGTAAATACAAAACATCAGCTGTTGGAAATATTACCAATTAGGTAGCTCAAATTTCTGCTTCATTCGTACGTAATACAGCTGACAGTGAAAGCAGCTGCTTCTCTTCTCACCCCAGAAGGAGAATCTTTACAGTCATGTTAGTAGCAATTGTGCTTAGGCTACATTGACATGTAGGCATATTTTACAGATTTTAAGTTAGGGATTTTTTTGTTCAGAAGCACTATCACAGAATCACAGAATCACCAGGTTGGAAGGGACCTCTCAGATCATCAAGTCCAACCCATGCCCTACACCTCCACTAAACCATGTCATCAAATGCCATATCCAGTCTCTTTTTAAACACATCCAGGGATGGTGACTCCACCACCTCCATGGGCATATGTGATTCTTCTGAAGCCTAAGAGAATGCTAAAATCAGATCTTGTTTTGAATCCTGTTTCATTCATGACTGTGCTTCTCATGATGGTTTATATATAGGTAGGAGAATGAAGAACTCCACAATTTGTTTTTTTGTGAAATTACACAGATGAGATACTTTGGTGCTGCAAACCACTAAGTAGATTAAAACCCAACCAAACAGACAAAACCCACAATGAACCAGCCTTCCAAGCTGTAATAAAAGTGAAAAATAAAAGCATACATAAACTGAACACGTTGTTCTCAAAAGAGATATTTCACTTGAGCAGCAATGCAGTACAGCACTGGCAGTTACTTGAAAGTCTTTATAGTGGTATAAAAATACTTGTGCCACTATACTTTGCTGAAGTAATACAGCATATGAGGAAAAGTATTTTTGTCTGAGTTCACTAAGTGTAAGACTAGCAAAAACCTGTCTTTGATGAAGTTCATCGATTACAAGCTGATGGAACTAATCCCACGTATCAAATTGATTGGTATAAATTATGCATGTGCTTAAGTGTAAGTACACAAGGCATGTCTTTACTTTGGACCCTTTTTTGTACGTGATGCTTCATGTGCTAGAGGCTGGAGCTTATCTGCAGAATAATCATGAGAGAAATGTTGCTGTTTACATGAAAAGTATAATGAAATTCCTTCTTTGAGTAAGCTGTTAGAAAGTTATGAAATTTTTCTTTCAGTTTCAACTGATACTTGGTATGGAATATGAGCATTGGGCTGGCAATTTTCCTGGGCTCCTGTCTGGGTTTGTGCTTAATTATGGTGTTTATAGGTATAAGCGAATCTGTCTAATAAGCATTTAAGACTGTCTAACATATTTTTCCTGTATAAGAAACAATGTAGTATGAACCCCAAAGTTCAAAAAGTAAACAGCTAACTTTTAGTAATGTGGTATTCGGACATCGTTATAATTATTAAAAATATCTTTACTGATGTATTCATTTAACTGTAAGATGTAAGTAATGAGGGTTAATAAGGAAATTACTCAATCACATTAAACCCCTGAAATGGTCTTTAAAAATAACAACAGAAAGGTCAATTTTCACATTTAGGTTTTTATTTCCTGTTCTTAAAAGTCTTAATAATACAGGTTCAGATTTATAATTCAGATTGAGTACCCTATTGTTCTATTTGAATTTGTTTTAATGCCATTTACCTTAGCTTTAATTTCTTTAGTACCATATGTTCTTGCACTGCAGCTCCTATTTACAAATTGAAAAAGTGAGGAGTAAATCATCAGATTAAAACAGCTTGTATGTCATAAACCACCAATATGCTAAGCCTTTGTGTCACTTAAACAAAAGTAGGACCTAATAACGTCACTTAATACAGCTAGAGTCTGTAAATAAGGAACTGCCTTTTGCAAGTCATGGTGATAAAAAGCTGAGATACAAATCCATATCTCAGCAACACTCTGCTGGCAATCAATCACACCGCAGAACTAATGCTGTGCGACTGGCTGATGTGGGGGAAGTATGTTTACCTTGTGCTAAAAGGAGGTTCATTGCGGAGATGGCATCTCTTCATCCTGTGGTTAACTCTAGAGCTAACACAATTCCAAAGATAATGCATCTTACTGTGTTTGCAGACCAAAGAAAGGGGTCTTATGCAACACTATTAACTCTTGAACAGGCCTTGTCGAATGCAGTAAGAATACCAGGTACCAAGAATAACATAATGTTAATGTAGACAACACAATATCTTCATCGCTAGACAGTATTACAGATTCTGGATGCAGAAAAGTGGTTTGATACTTCAGAGTGCTCAGTATCATTGGACAGTCTCTTTACAATATCCTAAATAGCAATTAAAAATTACATTCTCAGAACACTAGATCTTTTTCTTTTGCGTCTTAATAGCACATTTACACTCACGGTTTAGTATTTCAGTCATCTAAGTTTTAATAGTTGCTAGTCAGGAGAAAGGAAGTGTCTTAATCTTTCTTCTTCTCCTTAGTTCAAGTGTTCGAGAGGTTTGAGAGAAAGTTATGCCATAATTTTAACCAGCAGGTATGCTAAGTGTCTGTTAGAAAGGAGAACTGAGTTGGTGTGTTTGTTTAGTTTGCAGATCCTTCTACATCCCAGTACAGAGATTGACTAAAGCCATTCTAGAATTTTCTGAGATGTAATTTAAATAAAAGTTCTGACATGTCAAAACTAAATTATTCCAGGGTAGCAAAACACAAAGTTTATCAACCTACTCCCCAGTATTTCCAGGGTTTCTTCTTCTCAAGCAGACTGGTCTTTGTCCAGATCCTACCAAAGAGCATAACAGGTTTTGTGCTCTAACCAGTAAAGTTCTAGTTTGGGTTTGAACCTGCACATGTTTTGTATTTTGGATGCCCTGTTACATGTGTGTTTTCTGGAGAAAAGAAGAATGAAATCCTTCTTAATGGTTGCTGTAAGAGAAGTCTGTGCAGACTGCTACATAATCTTTGCTGGATTTATCATCAGTATTTTCTTAAAAAACACTGATCTTCTATAAATCAAGAAAGCTGGCAATAATCCGTACTGAGGAATCACAGAAACGCTGTGATTTTGTTCAGGAGATCGGAAGTGTGGCTGGAGATTTGGTTTTGAAAGTTTCAGCCTGCGAGCATCTGTAAAACATCAGAAATTCAAAACTGTTGTGGAACAAAAAGTTTAAGTAATTTTTCACTATTTAAAGCAAAGTGACTTTGTTTTCAAGACAGAGAACCATTGTTTTAGTGCAGAGAAAGAGGTTGTACAAAGTGTGTATGTTCTGTGCATTATTCTCCGTGACATTAATATTTGGTTGTAGTGTTTAGTAACTATTAATTTTAAATTAGTTTTAACTGGTAATAATTTTAGCAATGAAATGATGGGTAGCAATTTTAATTTAGGGTTGCAGCCAGAGATTTTAAAACTTGGATATGCAGCTTTTCAGGTTGATTCACATCAGCATATTTAACAATATGCTCTAGATCTGAATATTAAGTTAGGGTATTTATAGAAGTCAAGTAGACAACGTATGCAGGTGTTTGTATTGTTACTTCACACAGTTGGAAACTTTTCCAGCAGCCCGAAAGTGATACTGAGAGAAAGGATATCTTTTTGTCATTTGACTGGCACCGATATTTCTGATGTGAGAATTCGGGGAGCTTTCCCATGAAGCAGTGACTGCACTGATCACACCTTTTACATTCTAAGTAAGTTCCAAACTATATTCAAATAACCGATAATGCTTTGAGAGACTGCTGTCACAGCTTCCCCAAATTGTTACTGTAGAACAGGACTCCACTGATAGGCTTGCATGATAAAGAAAACTGTCTTACAAATTCAAATCTAAGATAATACACTCTTGGTGAGTATGTATTTTGAGTTAGTATGAGTTAACATTGCTACCACTGAAGGTTTCATGATTTTAATAGTAATTCATTTCAAAACTTGAAGACAGAGAAGTCTTCACATCTTACCTTTCTATAACTTTTCTATTAAAACAACCAATGACTTAAAATAGAGAATGGATTAAAAAATATTTAATCACAGTAAATTTAAGCCTGTTAATGTTTTGTTGTCATCTTTTCTCATAATAATCTGGGCCAAGGTCCTACTGTATTATTTTTAATACATGTATTCAAACAAGCTGGGCCAAGTACATTATCTCTTATTCGTAGGCAGGGTTAACTGCTTGATAAGGAAAAAGAAGATGCTAAACTGTTTTGAAGTACCTGTGAATTTAAGGTAAACTGATTCTGTTACATTCTTTCAAAAAGTATTAAGGTCTAGATAATTCAGCCTCTTAGTGCTACATAAGAGATGTTGATTACAGATCTGCTATACTGTTACATTTCCAGTGTGGCTGCTACCATTTCATAGCTTTTTTCCAGCACAAAAAAAAAAAAAAAGGTAAATATTTATGGTGATTTTGAAGGTATTGAGATAATTAATGTTGTTGGGTTTTATATATGTGTAACCTTAACATGAACAACATTAGTGATAAGCCTACAGAAATGGTGGCTTGAGCAACTGGATCATGAGTATCTGTTAAGCATTATTCACTCTTGGTTCTGAATTAATAAATAAAGGATTAAAGAACAGTTTGAGACTTTAAGCTTAGAGTGATAAAACAAACTCCTGCATTTCTGTGGTGTATATTTTCTCCTAACTAGATGCAATTTACTTAAATAAGGCAATTTAATCTGTATTTAGTAAATTTGTCATTTGATACTGTAGATTCTTTCATCATATTTCACTTTAATCAAGAATGGTAACACCTGTGGTTTATTCACAAAAGCTTCTTTTGTTAACTGAACACCCGCAGGCCATGAAGCAATTACATTTGTTGCTTGTACCAAGTAGGAGGCACTTAAATAGACCTTAGTAGGGATAGATGAGAACTTGCAGACTTTATTCTTTTGTCCAGCACTGAGATTAGGTCTTATCGTAGCTCAAGAAGGAAGCCTCTGAACTGAAAGGATGGGAATGATTTAAAGTTCTTCTTAAGTTTGAAACTTTGATATTGCTGGAGGTGATGTGAATACCTGTGACCTTATGAAAGTTCAAACTTCATCTATTCCCAGCTGATTGTACAAGCTGATGTTCTCTAACAAACACAGGCTGCTTGGAATTCTGAATGGATAGAGATTCATGTTTATAGTTTTCCACTTATTTATTAAAAATCCCTGTTTCTCCGTCTTTAGTACCTGCATCCCCTAAAATCACAAACCAGAAATAATCCCAAACCAAATTCAACCACAACAAAAAGCCAAAACTCAACCTAAATCATAGAAGCCTGTTTTCATTTAGTTGGGAGGTATTTTTGAGACAAATAATCTAATAATCTCATTTGCAGTACATTAGTTTTCTAGTATGCCAGTTAATGCAGTACAAGCAGCTCATCTCTTGGTTTTGAAGTTAGTGAGATTACTTGAAATTTGGTGCCATGTAAAAAGACCAAAAGTATATGATTCTTTGTTGACTCCTCCCTGGCCATTTATGTAAATTAATGTTTTATGCTAGCAAGTACGTATCAAACACCTGACCTGTACTTCAGTTTTGCTGCTTTAACTGCAATTGAGTAAATGCAACAGCCTTGCAAATTTAGCCAGTTTGTCAGTGAAAGATGCTTTTTTTAATCTATCTGAGCTGAAAGAGAATAAACTACTGCTATGGGTTCAGTTGTTCTAAATGGTAATCTTGCTCTTCTGATCTGTCTGCTACTGTACTAGAGCCCTCAGAGGAAGGGAGGATAGATCAGCATCCTGTATTCTCATGCATATAACCTGCACCTCAGGTAACCGGTTCTGCCTGAGGACTGCTGTTCCTTGGAAGTAAATCCTCAGATAATCTGCACAAAACCAGAGGCACAGGGGTTGCAAAAGCAAAGACAGCAGTCTGCAGGCAGAGGCAGAATGTTTTCATGTGCACCCATGCTGCTTTGGCACTGCTGGTTTTGCAGGTGAGCCACTAGTTAGTTATGTGACAGTTCAGTTGTTGGACTTGTGAGGCTTTCACATCTTAGTTCTGGCTGGTGTGTGAGGGGAAGCAGAAATGCTGACCAGCCCAAGGTAAATGCATTTGGCACTCTTGTCAATATTTTTTGTCATCACAATCTTTCGGAGTGTAGTAACTATGATTTCAGTTGTACTTTTTAGATACAATTAACTTGGTCCGAGAGGTCTGTGGCCTGTAGGTACCCAAATGCAATGTTGTGAATTGTCAAGGAGGTGGCTTTCCCATTGTCTGGGGTTTTTCTGGCAGTAGCAGCCTGTCAGTATGTCATTAATATACTCTTACTATAAATACAAGTTTTCCATGGTGTTTTTTTTTTTTCCCTTTGGTTAAAAATTGATCTTATTCCCAGCTTCTGTGCTTGTACAGCTTTAAGACATTTCAGACCAGGTCTTGACTTTGCAAAAGTTGATACTCAAAGTTAATTTGGTTCAATGTGAGTAACCCCACTGAAATCAGTAATGTGGTCTGGATACAGTTTGGTTCATAAACTCTTGAAGGATCCTGGCTTTAGCAAATAAGATGAATATCCAACAAACCTAACAGTAGCTGCTGGACACTTGAAATCAACTGTATCCCACACACTGAAGAATATAGAATGGCAGTGCATTCTAACAGAGACCAAAATCAGCTGGCCTTCCCCGAGGAGGCTCTTCTGTGCACACATTAGCAATCTGATAAGCCTACAAAACAAGAAAAGTGGCCAAATGTGGAATTCCTGTACTGAAGGACTGGGAAAACAAGTAGAGAACCTTGACAGAACAAACAGATCAGTTTAATACGAAAGCACCCCTCATTTACACAGGAGTCTGTGGAAAGAAGACAGTATCAGTGGGTTTCAAAAGGGTTTTGGGCATAGTGCTGGTCTATAGATAGAGATTCTACAATGTGTGCCCTCTGACATACTGGAACTCCTCTCCTGGATACCAGAGAAATCCAGGGGGTGGCTGGGAGAAGAGGGACAGGCTTGCATGTGCTTTCCACCATGAGCACCCCTCTTTGGAACTGTCAGAGACAAACTACTGGGTCTTAATCTGCAGCTTGTACACTTGCTGCAGTTCATCAAAGGGACTCTGGGGTGATTTGGTGTCCTCGGATCCTAGCCTGGTAACAGATGGGTGAGAGCATCACTAAGCAAAACCTAAAAGGCTTGTTTAAAGGCAAGGTTACCGTGTTACCTGGCCAAATACCTGCAAGTACAAACAACTACACTGCAGCTGCATTCTCTGCAAATGGTTTTCTGGGGAGCCTGGTTTTATTCTTCATGGTTTACAGCCAGACTTCACTACCGGAGGGGTGTTTTATTTTGTGTAGTCTGTTATCCTTGAATTCTGTCTGTGTAGACTATTGTATTTACAAGTCCACGTGGCTTATTTCTAAACCATTAATGTTTATATTGCTCAAACTTGTGAGTTTCATTTGCTTTTTTGTTTCCACATTTTTTTTTCTCTGAATTATGGGCATAGTAATGTTTCAAGTACATGGTTTTGGAAAAATGTCTGTTAACCTAAAGTCCATTTTAAATATGACCTACCTTGGGAAAATGTTGCTCCTTTGAAATTTTCAGCCCAATTTAGAATTTTAGAAACAAAACCATTAGAAAAATAATTACTATTTTATTTGGTCACTTGTAAGAGGTTATTAATATCTGATCTGTGTTGAAGAAAATGTGCTAAAAACACTGAAAAAGAAAACCTATTGAAAAAGATTTCCAAGAGGAAATCTTATTTTAAGACTTCACAACTTTTTCATATGTGAAAGCTTTATACTCTCATGTTTCTCCGTTTGCCACTGAGTCCATCAGTGACTGCCATCAATCTATGGTATGTTACATAGTTAATGTATAACATATATATAGGCAATGAAAGGTTCTTGTCCTATAGTATAAGGTCACCATCATTAATTTTCAAATTATGAAAAGGGATTTGCTGTTTTGTGATCATCATTACTGCAATATAACGTGTTGTGGATTCTGCCTGCACATAGAATGAACTGTGATCTTAATTAGAACTTTGACAAGCCTACTCCGATAAAATGATGAGATTATTCGTAATTGATGTCACAATCAATTACCAGTTAGTTCATCATGACTCTACTAACAGGTCTAGCCTTGGTGCTGGCCCCAGGATGTTGATGAGTGTGTGGCTGCCCTGTTCATGCTGTTACTGTGACAGGAGGGCAGATTTTCAGTCAACATCCTAATGACCTCTTTTGAAGTCTATTAAATTAATGACCCTGTCACATTGCTCTAACCTCTTACATCTTCATTTTGGATTTTTTGTTGGAAACCATTGGTTTTTGAGCACATGATAGAACAGATACTTCGGAGCACTCCACCCTCTAGATCTGGCACCGTGTCTTACTAGATTCAATAAAAAACTAGTTCCTTATACAGTCATGAGATACAGAACACAGAAATCAGAGAATACATTTGTCGTGGCTTAAACCCAGCCACACAGCTCGTTCACTCACTCAACCGCCCTTTCTTGCCCTCCTCCTGCTTCTAAATACCACGTTCAAGCATACACAGCTGGATCCCTCCGCTCACTGTGACTTGACATTGAAAGTGGGATGGTCTCTGTGCCTCCATGCCTCCGTGTCAGTCCTTAGGTGTGATCAGTCCTTTCAACTCCTTAAAGATAAATGGTGTTCCTTCTGAAGTATTTTTTGTTACCATGCAAGTGCTTCACAGAGGCAGTGCTGCTGAGGGCTGGAGGCTCTTTGCCATAGCAGGGTCTCCTGAGCTGCAGTGGGGTGTTTGTCCTAGTGCGAGATGATTCAGAGTCCTTTACAGAGCCCAAGCCTTGAGTTTTGCCTTGGTACTGTCCTGTTTTCCCAAGAGAAAGGGCAGGTTTTGGGAAGCTGCTTTGTTGAGACGTTCTGGGTTCAGCAGTAGCCTTTGGCAGCAGAGTGCAGGCCACAGTTTGCTTTTACTTGGAGGGGTGTCCAGTTCACTTGGAACCGACTACCCCAGGAGTGGAAACACAGCCCTGCCATCTGCCATGGACTGATCCAGACTGCACTGGAACAGGGGCAATACATTGATGACATTATCGTGTGGGGTGATACAGGGAAAGAAGTCTTTGAGAAAGGGAGGAGAACACAGCATCTCACCACGTGCCAACAGATAACTCACCCCACCCTGCCTGACTGAGCACCGACTGATTACCTCTTCCAGCCCCCCAGAGAGCTAGCCTTTCTGGGTAACTCCCAGTTACATTCTGGCCATGAATACCTCTTTGGTCAGTTTGGGTCAGGTGTCCTGTCCTTGCTTCATTCCAGCCTCCCCTCCTCCCTGGCAGAGCGTGAGGCTCACAAAGTCCTTGCTCAGACTAAACATTTGAACAGTAACTAAAAACATTCCTGTTATCAGTTTTGTTCCCAGGCCGAAATTCAAAAACATAGTGCTGCACCAGTTATTATGAAGAAGAAAAAGATGACTGCCACTGCTAAACCCAGGACAAAACCTCAGCAGGTAAGTCAAAAGCATNAACAGTAACTAAAAACATTCCTGTTATCAGTTCTGTTCCCAGGCCGAAAGTCAAAACCATAGTGCTGCACTAGCTACTAAGAAGAGAAAATGACTGCTGCTGCTAAACCCAGGACAACATTGTAAGGCAAACTGCTCAAACCCATTATCTATCTATCTTTTTACATTGCAATCTTGCTTAATCATAGGTGCCTAAAGGACATGTTTGGTTAGAAGGTGATAATCTCAGGAATTCTACAGATTCCAGGTGCTATGGACCTGTTCCTTATGGACTGATAAGAGGACGCATTTGTTTTAAGGTATATATATTTATAGTATCTAAAACCAGTTGCATTCGTAGTTCCTGTTAGGTATTTAAAACTTACTTCCCTAACTGTCTGGCCAAAGCAAATGTGAAGGGAAGCTTGAGCACAGTGGCCACTTGCTGTAAAGGATAATTCAGTGGCAGTGGGGGTTTTTCTGAGCAGCACTCTTTGAGCTGTCACTGCCTCTGAAAATAGAATGAGTTGTTTTGCAAGCACATCCAAACCTGATAAACACACCCATAATCTCCTCCCTCCCCCCCCCCCCCCCAAAAAAAAAAAAAATAAAAAAAATTTAGCCCTCTTCTGGCTTCCAGCTTGAGAGTGGAATTTCACCATCAGGATATAAAGTGGTGACAAGTCAGTAAGTGAGCTCATTGCANCCCAAAAAAAAAAAGCTTTGAATTAATATTGGGTTGTATATACCTCCACAGTTCCTCCTCTGTTTCAACAGTTCTACAGCTTTACTTCACACTAAATTACTTGTTTATGTTACCTGCCCTATTAATTTCTCTCATTTACCAAAAAGAAACTAACACAATTTCCTCTCCATAAAAAGTTTAATCTAATGAGCAAGGGAGTTTGTATTATAGAGTTATGCACCAGCTTTTAGAAAGCTAGCCTTAAAATGGTGCCATTTAGAATAAGAAAAAGGGTTTGAAAACTCTTCTCCACATATTGCAACACAGCCACAAAACCATAATTCAGCCCAGCTGTATTACATGCAGTTTAATATTTATAGATTTAGTTTACAGTTTTAATGAACAAAACTTAAAAGTTTTCAAAATAACCTAATTGTTTACTAAACCTCAAATAACATGTCCTGCTCAGCCCCACCACCAAGTTCTGTCTCTGTTCTTTCTGGATAGCAGTTGCCTTGACTTCTTCCCTAGTACAGATTGAGTGCTCTCTCTTCCTACTCTATATTGTTTGCCTTGTGTACACCAGAGGAAGAACACCGATTCTAATATGGCTATTTGTGTGACCCAAGTTTTAGCTTGGATTGCTGACTGCTAAATGATGCTAAGATGCTGATGGTCCTCTTAATGAGATGTGGCATTAATAATCCAACTGAAAAATATACACTGATATATGCTATATACTGATATATGACTATACACTAATATAGAAAAAACAGCTGGCTGCTACTTTAAGGGGACTGTTAGCAAATTATTTATTAAGAACCTACATCTGTGGACAGCTGTAATTTTGAGACTTGGATGAAGTGACTGACAAGACTGAACCCTGAATTTTAGCACACAGCAAACTCTTTAAAATGAGTGCAACTTATAAGCAGATATTCCATACTGAGTAAGTGCTTTAAGACTCTAGAATACTGTCTGTTTAAAAAGATAATACGCAATCATTTGATACTTAATCAAAATAATTAAGCAAATTTTATAGCAGTTGTTTTATGACAGTGCACAGAGTAGTGATTGTTAACATTTTAATGGGATTTAAGTATATGGTGCCTAACAAAAGCAAAAATGAGTCTGTTCTTCAGATGAGTGTTTATTGTTGATGGTAATTCACATTAAAATACAGTGATCTTGCTCTTATGTCTTGCTGCTGAATATTAGATTGAAAGGCAGCAGAATACAGCCAGTCTGCATGGTGGCAGCTAACGAGACCACTGGCCAAGAAACCTACCTGTGTTTTCAATGTAGTCTGCTAGGTGTTTGGCTTCTCCTTCATGTAAAATCTTTTACTGCCTCCAGAATGGAAGCTTATGTGACTTCATCTTAAACTGCATTCTGGAGGAGAAGATATAACAGTGCCTTTCAATGCTAAGTTACATTTTCAGTAATGTATGCCAAAACCCAAATCTATTTGTAAGTCATGGATTTCGACAGAAGAGAGTAAGCTTATACCAAGCTTGTTTCAGGCCACCTATTCTTGGCAAAACATAAATGGTAATACTGTGTGTCTTACCAGTGAAGTTCAGACCCAAGATTTGCAGTCAGCATTGGTTCGCTAGCATTTAACCCATACAGAACTAATGACATTTAATTATATTTGCCCCTTTTTCTCCCTGCCACTCTGAGAGGCAAGCTCATTCCATGAAAAGGCTGCTGAAACCCAAGTAGCTGCAAATTCCTTAGAAGCTGAGGGAGTCCCCCACTGACAGAATTCGAGCTTCATCCTGCCCTAGGTAGGAGATGTGGTGCATTCCCCGGGCTTAGGCTCCATGTCTAAATTGGACCTGTTGTGCATCTTCAAAAGAGCCAGTTAGCCCCATTCATCCCCCCATCCATCAGATCAAATCCATGTAGGCCAAACCAACGAAGGCAAGGGGAACGAAGTTGGAATGAAAAAGCCACAGTCAACTTCTGTCATAAAAGACTTGCAAATTACCACACACAGCAGCATGTCTTTGTTTCACAGAAAAGGCTTGTTCCATCTCATTTCCAACCACTAGTCCTGTTTCTCACATTCTCTCCTGCATGCAGACTAGATAAAGCATAATTTCTGTTCTATCACCAAGATTACTGTATGAATTTGAATCTAAATTGTCAAAACAATAGTTAAAACAAATCTGAGGCTCCTTCTGTACTGTGGGTATTCCATGAACTCAGTTAAAGAGCTCTTTGTCTTGATCACTTCATGTAGAGCAGTGGCTGTGTGATTTTTATGGGATTAGAGTCACTGAGGGCATTCATTCTTCATCATCATCTCTTTCCCTTCTACCTGCTATCCCCTTGTGCCATCTTTGAAACAAGTGTTGTGAAGAGACACAGTCAAGGGAGGCAAAGGACAAAGCATAAAAGAATGTCCTTGATTCCCTATTACTTTCTTTTGTTTTGCATCCAAGACCAGCCTACGTGTAATTAGTGAATGTTGAGAGCACAGTACTCCTGGGAACGTTTAGGTGTATGAACAGTTATACAGGTAATGTCTGGAGAGAAGGTTTTTCTCTTGCTGGTGGGCATCATTTTCTGACACTTATACTTGGTCATGATTTGTGCTCCTTTTTTACATAGCAGTCCCCTTCTCAGAGGAGCCCCCTGGTTGGAGAGCTCCTGATGGTGGCAGGCACTCTACCCCTTTAAACCTTTTTGTATGGGATAAGCTTATCAACAAGCCTGTGGAATTTTATTCCAGGGCCTAGTGTTTGCAGTCCAAATGCCCATCCAGAGGTAACCTTTGTGGTATTCTTCTCCTAGATGGATCAAAATACATACTGTCTTTTAAGTTAAGAGGTTTACAAGCTAGAAAACTCTGAATTCAAAAGACGTTCTAGGAATGTATTTATTTCAAAGACTGAAAAGAATATTGTAACTTGTGAGGCCCTACTAAAGCATGCTGTGAATAAATTGGTGTTGTCTATGGCTACCATGGAATGATGATTCCTCCTGATATACAGCATATGTCGCTTCTAGTAATGGAAACATGCAGGTGAGAAAAGTTCACATGCAGTCACCCAAAAAGCTAAAGAGTTTTAGTTAATGAAATGATTACAACATTGAACTGAACTTTTGAGTTGTGATTAAAATCTCTTGTAACTGTATTTCATTTTACAGATATGGCCTCTGAATGACTTTGGATTTCTACGTGCAAGCCCCAATGGCCATAGATTTCTGGATGATTAAAAGGTTTCAGTGACAACTGCCAGCTTTCCTAGTGTTTTCTACTAAAAGTAATGGAACTGTTTTTGTTTAGAATAAACACAAGTATGACTTGATAAGGAGACCTCTTTCTGAGATTACATCTAACTTGACAGTGGGAATGGTACACTGCTGTCATCAACAAAACCTGCCTCTTACCATTTCCTCTGCCTGTTTACAGTAAGTGCTTGAATTTATTAGAAAGATTTGGGGTTTGCTGCAAGCCAAGGTTAGCACTGACTGTTGACAAGGGATGAAGAAGGTACAAAGCACCCACCCAGAGATGCCCATAGGCTGTGCCTACAGTAGCAAGTAGTGTGGTCTACTAGGATTAGGACTGAAAACAGTAATGGTGGGGTTCTGGATCTGCTCACAGGAGTTTTGTACGGTTTAGTTACATTGGCTAAAGCCAGAGTGGTCCAGAGGCATGTGTGCCTTGTAGGGGTCAGAGCTTGGCTTCTTCTTGAGTCTTTAACTAAGGAATGAAGACTCTTATTTGTTCAAGATGGAGAGAGTGAGTTTAAAACATACTCCTTCTCCAAGCTTAAAAGCTAATGTGCACAGCCACTGGGCCTGCTACGTATTACTAAGAGAATCAACCTGCCTGACCTGCAAGTCTCTGCCACCTCTTTCCAAGGCTCAAGTCCTTCTGAGGATTGCCATACTAAAGATAAATATTTAATATGGAAAACGTTCCCATTAATGCACCTTTTCATTATCTTCAAAGCATTCTCACTTCTATGGCTGCTAATTAAATTTTGTCATCTGAGCTGTTAAAAGGATTTAATCTAAGAGGTGGGACCCAATGCAGAGTTGATACAGACTGAGACTGAAAGAAGCTACTCCATTGTTTACTGGGAAAGAAATGTCCTTTAGATCATGAGATATATTACGGTTGTACAGAACTCAGTGTTCTGTTCTGGAGGTTTTTATTAACTAGCTCTTTAGCTGCAGAAGGATAAACCAAGCCTCATATCTGCAGAGCTATGTTCGCTAATGTGCATGTTTCCTTTCTTAAGCCTGTGTGAACTTACTCCTGTCCATTTTTCTTTAACATACATTCCTTTAGCAGATGCCATCCCCTGTTTGTCCAGTCTTTTTACAAGTCTGTAACTCTTCATGTGCTTGATGGAAACAGTCATTGAAGGATCTCAATTACAAGTGAACACGTGTCACAACAAACCAAAGATACGTCCTTGGTTTCACTCTTGAAGACAGTGTAATTCCCACCACATCGACAGGAGAGAGTGTAACATTGTTCATCTGCCAGAAAGAAAACAAACAAGCCTTTAGTGCTTGAGAAGAATAAAGAATTTATTCTGGGTTTTCTTCACAAAGCTGATCTTAATATAACAAATGACCTCTCATTGCTGGGTTGTAGGTATCAGTACCTGGGCTACCATTTATTGCTCAAAAGATAAATCTACTTTTAAACTGTTTCTGTGACTGTCAAGTATTCTTACACCAGCCATCCAGGGTTAATGTGATCTCTCTACAAAAGCAGTTAATAAAAAGGTGCACATCAGTGAAACAGATATTAAGAGAAAATAAAGAGCTTAGTCAGAAATAGCAACAGATCAAGGATGGTTCCAAACCAGACTGCTAGCCCAGAAAAGAGAAGTAAAACAGAAGAAAGGAAATCTGACAGGATTTCCCCCTCACAGCTTAAAGAAACAGTAAAAAACCCAAACCCAAACAAACCCAGAAAATCCCCAACCCCCCTCAGCCATTCATTTCAAAAGCAGATAAATGATAAAAGCTGGAGTATCATAAAAGAGGGAAGCAACACACAGATGTTATGAAAATATTTAGAAAAAAATCGGTATGAAAACACATGAAATTTTGCCATCGCAGAAAGAGCCAAAAGATGCACGAGAGATTGGGGAAGATTCTGGAAATCTAAACACTCGATTATACAACAAGGAAAGAGCTAGGTGAAAAGTGGTACTGCAAGAGGGGCAGGGAAATGGAGAAGGAATGCAAGATAAGTACCGCAGAAACTTAAGTTCCAATTCAGGTAATCACAGAGAACAGAATAGCTAAAAAGCTGAGAAAATACAAACCAGTGGAACTTACAAGACAAAATGATGGTATAAGATGTAGAAAAAGATGAATACTTTCACAGTGACAGTGAAAGGGACCGGGAACAAGTATTAAGGCACTCGTACCTTCATTCCAGGTCATATCCTCAAGGGAAATCTGCGCATGTAGTGGCCAGTCTTTTGTCAGATTATCTTCTATAAAGAAAACATGGCACATGTTCAACCCTGGTAACAACAGGTCCTTATTTCTTCCTGATCAATGACTAGTTTTACATACCCAGAGGTCACGTCTGGTTCCTACAATTAAAAACACAGTTCTCTAGAACTGTCGTTTCCATGCCTCTGCGTAAGCTGGAAAATGCTCTGCTGTACCCAGGAGGAGTAAAAGGTAAAGCCGCATTCTTGAAATTAAGGTGTGACTGAAAGCAGCAGTTCTGCACATCCCAAGCAATTCTGTGAACTAGGAGCAAACTTTAGTTTTGACAGAAAAACCTTTTAAAAGCCTGCCTGTAACTACAACTCCACAAGCTGGAATTGGGAACATCTTACCTGTACCTGTCACAAAATCAGGGAATGGCTGAGGTCTCAAGATCAAATCCTCCTGCACAGGCAGGGTCAGCTACAGCAGGCTGCCCAGGATCACATCCAGTTAGATTTTAAGTGTCTCCAGACATGGAGACACCACAACCCCTCTTAGGCAACCCATTCTCCTTTAGAAAGGGGAAGCCAAGTAAGCCCCCCAGTAAACACCAGTTTATCAGCACATTCATATTTGGTGTACAATAAAGGACAGAAACCCCTTACAATTGGCTACACAAAACCTCCCAGCTGCTGCCTGTGAGCTCCAACTCCCCAAATGCTACATTTTGGAGAACCAGAAACACCTAAAAGCATCTTTAGCACATACACAGAAATGCCCTAGATTTTGCAAGACTTGAGAGCTTAGCAGTTCCTTAAAGTTTAAATTGAGTTGGTATTGAGAGTAGGCGCTCCAGCTCTTGAAGTAATGAATCTAAGATTTATAAGTTTGATAACATCAAGCTTTCTAGAGCACATGGTATTGTCTAGAGCTTTCTGTGGAAATTCAGTTGGCAATGAAAGTACACATGGAAAAAGGCAAAGGCCCAGATTGTTTTATGTTATTTTAATTCCCAACCTAATCAGTATATTGTAAGGTATTCTAAAGGTTTCCGAGCTTGTTCTATGTACCTTCTCTTTGCTCTGGACTGAAGAGGCTTTGCAGCTATCTCCTCCACTAATATCCCAGAAAAACTGCCAAAAAATGGTACCAAACATGGGATGAGTGATCAGTGACTCAGGAGAGACATATGAGTTGGTTTAATTAACTATCGGTTGATTTTACACATTAACTATGTAGAACAAGCTATGTGCAAGTAAGAAGTTAATAAGTTCATACATTTTTATTTCTTAAATTAGACTTTTAAGGCCAGTTAAAAAAAACCACCCAAAACAAAACAACCCCCAGCTGTCAAATATTATGCCATAAAGTGGGATTTCACTTAGAACAAGCTATATAGGATTGGAAGTGGAGGACTGGGTCATGTCTTGCTGGTAGGAAATGCAAAAGGGCAGATGAACCATATGCCACCACAAAGAACTGGTGAGACACAAGCTGATGAGGTTACTATGCTTGAACTAAAGTTACCCACAAATCACAGAATCATTTAGGTTCAGCCATTCAAGTAATGAAGATGAAAGCTGTGGGAAAATCTACACTCCCTTCCAAACACAGTATATTATTAAGCCTTGGGAGCAGAATTTCAACCAAGGTTTTCTAATTCATTACTGCAATTGTGAAGAAAAAATAAGCAAGCAAACTTAACGACATAATTCCCAGACCAAACTGGGATTGTTATTCCCAGTCTGATGCTTAAGTCTGAAAGACAACGTGAACTGTGAATTAGTACTCTTGACTTGAGTAAGTCTCCAAATTCAGCACATAATGCGGTAACTCTCGTCAGTCAGTTTTATATGTTGCATTTATTTGCTTCTCTCATGCAGGCAGGGGAAGCTTACTTTCCAGAGTGGAACAAACTTTCTAGTTTGCCCATTAAATACAGAACCCAGCAGAAACAGATGCAGCCACTTAAAGAGAAAGGCACAGCCCAGTGTGAGTTTGGAGAGCTTACAAGCAGAACTGCAAACCAGTGGTTTACACAGAGTGTGTTAGTGACTAATACTTCTTCCTTATTTCTTCACTATCATTATTATTACAACCAGGGCTCTCTCACTGGTGGTTCTGTGAAGTAAACCTATGCCTGCTTTTCACTCCTTTGCCAGAAGGGAAAGTTATTTAAGACCGGTATCGTTACCAGTGTAACTGAGTTACAGGGTAGGTTTACTCACGCACAGTGCCTGCTCAACCTGCAGAACTCTGTGTACCAAGCTGTACTATGTGAAACACATTCTTGTACATACAGGGGAAATTGTGAAGTCCTGGTAATCTACAATAGCTCGAAAAACAAATGTTAATTCACAAGTACAGCCTGCCTGGCCTTGCCATCTATTGGATTTGTCTGACAACAAGAAGTGAAAGGATTCTGCAGCTCCATTGTCTCAACTGCAGGATCTCAGAAAACACTGGCAGGCTCATCAGAGAGGTTTATGAGCCTGCAATTCAAAGAGATTAAAAGGAAAAATCTACTGAGATTCTTTCAGGCTAAAGAACAACATTAAATAACTATTAGCAGCTTGGTTCAGTAAAGCTTTACTAGAGCCCTTGCTGGGTCATTCAGAAATTGTAAAAGAGGAAAGGTATTTAAGTTTCACTTGAGGATACAATAAATATTTCTTGGGCTATTTAAGGCTGAGTTTTAGGGAAAGGGTTGCAAACAGTGAATGGAAATGTCACCCTTTTAACAGTTTATGGTAATAGTAAAAATAGTCGCAATACTTCAAGATTTTTCTAGCTCTTTATGGGTCATATAGTCTTCAAATTCATCAAAGTTCAAGATACGTACATTCAGTCAAATACTGCCCATAGTACCTGCTCAGGATCAAAATCAGCACAGTTCTCAAAACCTGGATGTCTTCGCCATTTCTCTCTAATAGACTGTTTAGTTTTTAAATGCTTACTGAACGTTCTAGTCTCTCACATTAAACTAACCAAGCCTGCTTCAATAGGAAATGATAAAAAAGTCATGCATTAAGAATTTCCATAACAAAAGCCATGTTTGTTAAATAAAACAAAGTAAATACTGCTTGACTTGTAGCCAGTGCAGATCAGAATTAACTCCAAAGAACTATGGAACAAGGGTTGTGTTCCAGCACTAGCTGAGGGTCTACAGCCCTAAAAATCCATGGCTAGAGAAGGAATACATACTTCTATGCCTTCACAAGTAGCACCTGGCAAAATGAAAAGCCTGAGGTAACAGCCATGGGAAAACTCTGTATTTTGGTCTGAAAGGAGTTTTAAAAGAAGGAGATTTCTTAACAAGGAACAACCGCAGGATGAGGTATTCACTGTTTTCCTGTCTTGTGATCAGGTAGGGAAGGTGTTCAGTTGCCATTCCTGCTAACTACTGAAAGCATTTTTGTAGATTCTTGTCTTGCTTCTCCTTCTTACTGTTAGTGGACCTTTAAGGTTATTCTGGCATCCTATTTACCACATTATGTAAAGTATCTTGGTATCTAATACAGTATCATCACTTCATCGCCAGAGTAGGAGGGAGTGATGGATCAATGGGGAAGCAACCATCTCTAAACCAGCCTTTTCAGTTTACTATACTAGGAGAGGAGCAGGGGGAGAAGAAGCTACCATTTCTTTAGCTGGGGTTTTCATTTTCCCGCTTTATGACACCTGTATAAGCCTCCCTCTCCAAACCTGCAGCAGAAACTTAGACTGAAGACAGATACTCAAGGATTATCGGTTTTAGGTTTTAAAGAAGATTGGTAAATCAGTGAAAGCTGAATTAGTGACCAGATATTTTTAAAGAAGCTATTCCAGCCTAACTGAAGGTTCTTCTTGTGCCTCACTAAGGGGAAGATACGGAGAGCATGGAACCACACTTCTCAGACACAAGCAGTGCAAGCTGCAACAGTGGCAATTCCGTAATTTCTCGCATAGAATCACAAACTGGTTTGGGTTGGAAGGTACCTTAAAGCAAACCTACTTCCAACCCCCCCGCCACAGGCAGGGACATCTTCCACTAGACCAGGTTGCTCAAAGCCTCATCCAGCCTGGTCTTGAAATCTAAGAAATGAAGCAAGACCTCACCTGGAGCATTGTGTGCAGTTCTGGTGTCCTCAACATAAAAAGGACATGGAGCTGTTGGAACAAGTCCAGACGAGGCCATGAGGATGATCAGGGGAATGGAGCATCTCCCATATGCAGACAGGCTGGGAAAGTTGGGGCTGTTCAGCCTGGGGAAGAGAAGGCTGCATGGAGATCTCATAGCAGCCTTCCAGTATCTGAAGGGGCCTACAGGGATGCTGGGGAGGGGCTCTTCATTAGGGACTGTAGTGACAGGACAAGGGGTAACGGGTTCTAACTTAAACAGGAGAGGTTTAGATCGGATATAAGGAAGAAATTCTTTCCTGTGAGGGTGGTGAGGCACTGGAATGGGTTGCCCAGGGATGCTGTGAGTGCTCCATCCCTGGCAGCGTTCAAGGCCAGGTTGGACGAAGCCTTGGGTGGCACGGTTTAGTGTGAGGTGTCCCTGCTTATGGCAGGGGGGTTGGAACTGGATGATCTTAAGGTCCTTTCCAACCCCAACTATTCTATGAGTCTATGATAACTAAACAAAAATGATGCTGGAATGTCTATTCATGGGTGAAAAATACATCTGTGGTATTTGTCTAAAAATGTAATTCCAAACCTGGAAACCAAAAGGAGGTATGTGCTGAGATGTGAAAACAACTCCTCATGATTACACCCCCACCCTATAAAAACCCAGGCTTTATGGACACCTCTGTCCATCATCACATAAGAACAAATTACCCAGCATAGAACCTCACTGGAGCCATGCATGGAAGATTCCCTAGGTTCTTAAATTTCGGTACCTTCTGCCCCCAAAACACATAAAGAGCAACTGCCTTTAGTGTTAATCCCATGATTACCTTTGAATCATTTGCTACATTAAGTGATTTAATTTTAGTTGTAACCTTTCTGTTCAGCATTCAATCAGGTTGGACATGGCTTGCAGCAACTTGGTCTAGTGGAAAGTGTCACTGCCCACGGCAGGGGGCTGGAACTGGAGGAGCTTTAAGGCTCCTTCCAACCCAAACCAAACCAGTCTGGGGTTCTCTAATGGGAAAAAAAAAGAAGTCCATTCTTAATAGGTGAATTGTTAGGCAGCTTTTTCTTTCACCCCCCCATTTTTACTTTTCCTCTCTGGCCTCTCCTCCCCCCGGTCCCCCCAGACTGAAAGCACAACCCTTTGGTACTATAACAGGGTATTCTTATATGTCATTAAAGATATGACAAAGCAATGAAGTGGAAAAAATTTCACAAAACATAGAAAAAGACAGTTCTCCTCCAACGTACGGACCAGAGAGGCCTGGGTGAGTATTTCAGCCAAACTTCTAAATGCTTTGAAGTTTGTCCTTTTCTCCTTAATACTATGGCCTGAAGGCACAAAGAAATAAGTAGGAGAGCATAGCGATACCTTCAGAGAAAAGCAGCATTAAGGTATGAAAGCACATTCATTTGTTATTCTCAACAATTCAAACAAACAGAGAATTAAAACCACAGAGCCCCACACTTTCAGCTTCCTGGAGCATCTCTGGCCACTGAGTTTCTGAGCCAAGTAAGTAAGATTTAGGTAGTATAACACGAGAAGGTAAATACAAATAAACAATCTGTGACTTGGGAAGAGGACTACAGTGCAAGGGACTTGCAGCCAGGCACATGTGCATGCTGGCTGGCATCCTTCAGATCCTGCTTCCTAGGCCTCGCAGTCCTACTAGCTTGCTGTATTATCTCCCTCATCGCTATTCCCCTTGGCTGCTGTCTCCGTTCCTTTGTCTCTGTAAGCTTTTACAGCAGTGTCTACGACTTAGTCTAGAATCATGACTTCAGAAGCAGCTTGACAAGCATTCAAAGAACCAGAATTTATTTCACCATCATTTTGCTGCCAGGGAACACACTGCAAAGAATGCAACAGTACTGCACATGCGTGTTACACCTGGCTTATCTGAAACACCTGGTCCCCTGTGAATGGCACCCTCTATATTAAAACACATCTATTCCATTACCAAATACCTGTGTAAATAAATACACAATTTGTTTTCTTAATTTGCTAAGTCTTTTTTTATATAGTCTTTTTTATCTTCAAGTGGCTTTTTGAAGACCTCATCTGGATGCAAAAGAACCTCAGGAAATACAGCTAACCTTTAAAATACTTTGGAATGAGTTTTGTCGAAACTATTTTATAGTAATGTCCTTATATTCCATGGTAAAACAAAGTAACTTACTAAATCTTGATGTAGCTCTCAACTTCAGTGGATTAACTTGACCCAAGTGAAATGGAACTCTGTATTTAAGCTCTAGTTAAAAATCACTAGATACGGAGAAGACTTCTCATGTGACCTCTAGTATTTCTTTTTTCCTGTGCATGTACAATTTGTGGCAATGGAAAGCACAGCTGATATAACAGCGCCAGGAGTACAATAGGATGAGAGCACTGGGAAGCAGAAATTCCTCTTCTGACATCACATTCAGGCATTTAAAACATAAATCTGAGATGAAAATGTGTTTATGTTTGACCTTAATCCTGTTTATGTGACAAATCACAGCAACATCCGGTTTTTTTCCCCACTCTTTTAAACTATTCAATGATTCTGGTTTTGCCCCTCCACCCTCTCTTCCAAAACCCACACAGCGTGTGAAATACAAGATTATTTAACTAGAGATTTCATACTGGGTATATGCAATTATGTACCGCTCTTTTTATCCGGCAGTAATGCATATCCACCAGAATGACTAACTCTTTGTCTCTCAAAGTTGTGGTACCCACAGCGGCAGGGGAGTTAAAAATCAGCACAAGAGAGAAGGGCCTGATGGTGTGCCAATGTACAATGGAAGAGAATTCAATAACAAGCTGCAGAGACAGTGGGCTTTTATCAGACACATTCAGAAGTGGTGGAGGCTACACATCAATGCTGGACCAGAGTGTGTTACTGCAGAGTGCAACTGAGTGTTTTCCCCACAGGCAATACACTATTATTGACTCTCCCCCATTAACATGTAGGGTGGATATACATTTATTGAAGGTTCTAATGGAAGGCTGAGGGACTCCTATCCTGAGGCCAGAGCAGAAAGACAGCCTATCACTTCATGTAATGGTAGCCCATGTGTGACAGACCTGACCTACATTTCCCCCCTTTCTTTCTCACAACAGCCTGTCACTGTTTTAAGAAGCTATTTTCTGAGAGGTATAAAAAGAAATGCATGCCAGAGCTGCCTAGTTAATGTGTTATAGCTGAATATTATTTATAAACCTGCTTTAAAAGACTGTTTTAGACTACAGAGGAATTGTGAAAGCTACTGTAACACACACACAGCTGAAAAGAACGTGTCTTTCATGATTCTCAAGTGCTTATAAACACATTAAATACAAGGTATAAAAGGATTAATACGTGTATCTAAGATACTGCAACAAAACGTTAAGATAAGACTTAAAATTAAGGTCACTTAATGAAGCTGCCTTAATAAAACAAAAAGGGCTAAGGTCTGTAATGATGATAAATCTCATGTGTGTTCAAATTATTCGGGATAACGCCACCTAATGTCTTCTTGGAAGTAACTCAGTGTTTTCACTAGCGTATGTGTAGCAAAAGCTATAAATAATGGATCCACATTTGAAAGTAGGACAAGAGTGAAAGAAACATTTGGCTCAGCAATGAACAGCATTTTAAAACACCATCTAACTACCACTCTCAGACCCTGCCTTTTTAAAGAGCGGCTGCCACTACCGCATTCCTTGGCAGGGACCTACCACGCTGCTGCAGGTCATACTCTTTTTTTGTCTCTTCGTTCCCTAGGATTTTCCACGCTTGATCGATTTCGATGAACCTCTGCATGCGCTCCTCCACTTCTCCTGCTGGCACATCTGCCTTCTGCTTGTCTGGATGATACTGCCCATCACGCAAACAAACAGAAAGAGGAAAAAACAAAGTTGAGGGGAGCGGAAGTGAGGAGGGTGGAAGAGGAGCAATCAATAATGCATTTGATAGTCAGTTAAAAGGACAGAGAAAAGGAGAAGGTCTGAGGTAAGGTGCCAAAGGAAGGGAGACAACGATGCTGGGCACGAGAGAAAACTGCCAATTTAATTAGACCACTGAAATGGCAACAAAGCACCAGTGGCACAAGTGTCACCATGCGTACTGACGGCATTTTCTGGGTAATTTGCTGATGGAATCATTGGTCTTATGGACAATTTACCTAGAGAGAATGACTACCACAAACAGAAATAGGTACATGCAGAGGAGCACAACACGGCGACAAGAGGAGGTGCTGTAAGCGCTAGCAGCTCTCTGAGTATTACGCACAGACGATTCAAACAATACCACCGATGTTTAGTTAAGGCTGTCACAGACAGACTGAATGCTGCATCACATGTGCCTAGCAGTTTTTAAAGACATTATTTAAGCAGTAAACAGAATACACATGATCGGATATGATACTACTGCAATTCTGGTTTTGAAAACATGCCTCAACATCTTGAATTTCTTCCAGTTCCGTGAACCAACAGCCCTTCCAAATATTTGAAGTCATGGATCACTGGCTACAAAATTCTGTCGTTTTAGTTAAGAAATGGTTATTCAAGGACGTGACTGCAAGAAACCCAACGTTAAATGGCAATAATAATTGAAATCACATTTCCTCTACCATTCATCCTAAACAGAGCATTCCAGCTTTTTTGGCTCAAATGCCTATTGAGAAACCCTCAAAGCCCCACCATCTTCCTGTGGCTTTAATTCATCTCCAATAAGCTTATTTTTTAAATATATTTTTAAATTGCACAGTTTAAGTGATGGATCAACAAGAAGCAGTTGATCTAAGATCAACAAGAAGCAGCATTTAAGATGAGAAAGTTGCAATATAATCAGACCTATCACCTGTTAATTGTGTTCTAAATCTTGATATCCCTTATTTCAGAGCTTTAACATCTTCCCCTTCTATGAACATCAGTCCGGGCACCCGGACATCCAGCAGATTTTAATCCCTTTGTTTTAGTTTATAATTAATTTTGGAAAAGAAAGGAAAGAATGCTGGTGTCATGTCTGCTTTACAAAGCCCAAAATTGAAATGGGCCACTTCTACTGGAGTCTGCTTCCTCTCTGATGTACGTACCTGTCATTTACTGATGGGTATTTATGGTCCCTTCCAACTCAAACTGTTGCAGGATTCTAGGATAAATCCCGTGTGTAACAACAAGAGGATGTGCACAAGAGCAAAATATGAAGTTTTAACCTCAAGGTTTTCCACAGGTATTTTACCATATACACGGATGAATGAACCTGCAACCTCAACCATGAGGTCTGTACACAAACGTCTACTTTTGTTCCACTGTAAGTGAGCACGCTTGAAGCATCCTGTGTTAATTTCTTGAGTAACGCAGGAAATCCATTCTTACTCAGATGTCTCAGTTAGCTTTTGACTTCTTTCCTATCGACTGAGGCAATTTAATATTTGCAGGACATGCAATTTTTGCACTTGAAAGACTGGCAATTTCATGGGACTCAGACTTCGATTGTTGGGATCTAATTAAAATCTGTGCCCAGTTTGGTCTTCTTGCCTTTTAGAATAATTTACTCCTTCCTCTGTTGGGCTCGTTCTTCTGCTACCATCTGATGCTTTTACTAGTCTATATCTACACTAAGAAAAAGCCCCAAACCTCTGCTCTTTCACTGTAATCCTCTTCATACCCTTCTCCATCTGAGACAATGAACAATATGTCCTTTCTCCAGCTCTTTTAAGCCCCCTCAGCCTGCTGAGACACCAACCACAGGACACCTTACCAAAGTGTCAACCAGCCTAATAGATGAAGTCCAGAGAGCATTCTGATGTCCTACATCAATACTTTAGACATTAATCAATCAATACTCTTCTTTGGTATCTTCCCTTATTCTTGGTTACTGTATTCTTGCTTCTGATGCTCCTCCCTCTCCATTATACCCTTCATAGGAGCTGCTTCCACAGAGCCAGGGGTTTGGATTTGTACTGAGGGAGGTGAAATATGATGCATGTTTCTGATCTCCTCCTCTTTTCCCATTCAGCCTTATTTCAGGGTTAATCTCTGCTGCAACCGTGCACAAGTTCTGTAATGAAAACAGACAAGCCTGTTTTCTACTCGACCTATCTCCTTCTATTCAAGATGAACTATTGTTCATCTCTCCCTCTGTGCATCCAGTTATAAGTTCTTCCTCAAATTGTTAGAGCCACCCAATGTCTCCCGCAATATCACTCCTCAAAACCTGTGCAAATTATCTTTGTGTCACTCACACCTGCCACCTGAGCACTATTTTCAGCTCTATTAGTGCACTTAGGAACTAACTGTATCTTTCTGGCTGCATAAACATAGTATGTTTAAGAAGCAATACTTTCATAAAGATAGCTTTTCACTGAGCACACATCCTGAGTTTTGAACACAGCAATAAGTTTTACTCATGTTACTACTTAACAGGCTTTTATAAAAACAATCCAGGGTATTTCCTTAGCCTGACAGAGGGAGGCTAAAAGGAAGAAGGTTAGAGATGTCGGCCCAGTCGAGTTTTCCTTTGTTTCTACCTCTAGAAGTAAATTTGTAACTTATTTCCATTACTAAAGACTGGAATTTGTATCAGTTTATAGCAGATGATGCTTTGTAGTTACTGTGAACATTAAAAATTATCCCAAAGCTCGAATGAAAAACAAACTTTAAACATTGTCTATTGGAGACCTGGTGAATTTTTTAGTGCTGCAGGAAAGCAAACTTAACCTGATGCCCTTTTCAATTACTGTATCAGTATTATGCCTTTCTAAAACAACTGTATTTAGCTGTCTTATTTTTAATATGCATCAGACTGTCCTTGCCACCTGACAGATATCCTCTAAAACACAGATACAGGTTCAGTTCATACTTGTGTAAGTATCATGGAACACCTTAGTTTAAGTAAATTAATTGTGTTTCATTATTCTAATCCATTGGCTTTGATACCTACTACAGAACAAAGAGCAAGGAAGCGAGCAAACCTTTTTGGTCTTGGGAAAAACACAGTGTTTCTATTGTTATGTTCACCAAATAAAGCGCAGACCCTGAAAACTACTTGAGTTCCATCATGTATTTGATTTATACAGTCATCATTTTATTTATGTAGTGTACCACACAGGGCTTTCACCCACGGGACTTGTGTAAGCGTTTGGAACACACTGTAGCACATTCAACTGCTATATTTTTAACTTCTACCTACTTTGTGCTCCATGAAGTTTGGACACTGCAAAATTAACCCCTGGACTTTAATCCCTGAAGATTAGTAAAGACCTTTTGGTCAATAACTGTAATAGTATTATGTCTCAATAACCATACTAACAGACCTTAAGAACTCTCTTATCACAAGATGAGACACTACCAGGTCCCTATCCTCCTAACACTTGTACGAGTTACTTAACTTCATGCACGAAATGTCATAGGGTTGATTGACTTTAATCAAATTCAAATGAGCAAGCAGAAAACGTTGAGCTAAATGAATTTAATGTACATTTCTTACTGGTGCTCACAAAGTTATTTTTCAAAAGGAATTTACAACACCCAATGAGAATCAACTTAATTCGACTTACTGGGAATGAAGGAGTGGAGCACACAGGCATAGATAAGTTTCATACTAAATCTGCAATCTCTTGCTAAACTGTGAAATACATGGTAAATAAACTACTCAATATAGTCAAACTCATAACTACTTTTCCACATCACAGATTAAAAAGGCTGGTTATTTAAAAAAGGTTCAGAAAGTACTAATCCTTCTCATTCATTACTTAATACATCATCATGGTTATTTTGCCTTGTGTATAAGGGGTATTCATTTTAAAAACGAATGATGCCCTACATGCCCAATTCCATTCATCAAAACAGGTGGTTTTATTTTCTATGAAAAATACTACTTCTTCCAAATATTAGCTAAAAAGTGCTATCCTTTACTACTACTGCAATTACTATTGCAATTACTAATGCAATTACTACTATTGCTATTAGCAAAAGTGCTATCCTTTACTACTATGTATTGCACAGGTAACTAAAGAATTCCCCCTCCCCCTAAAATTACACAGCTTTCACGTAAGCACGTTTAAAATGTAAAAACTCTAATTTTTCCTGACTGATGAAAACTAAGTAGATCAGCTCTATTTTCCCCATTTCTTTCTTTCCCCCAGGATTAAAGTAAGGACTACTCTCCACTTTCCACAGCTTTATCTTTCCTAATTTCCCACATTTCATGCAAAGCTGTCAAACAGTAGGAGGAATCCTAAGCAGCAAATAAAAAGTAATACGAAAAGGATGAATCAGATATGGCTGCGTTAAAACTTGACCTTCTCTCCCAAGACAGTATTGTCAGGGAAATACTTTCAGGGGTTTTTTTATTCTTATTATGCATCTTTTAGGGTCTTTCTTTTGTTTGTATTGTTTTGGGTTTTGGGAAGGGAAACCATTATTAAAGTTCTAAAAAGTCAAAAGTAAAGACTGACACAGGAAAATGATGAAACCATTACAGCTGAATAAATAGTGAGCCTATTCTGGACTTACCATCATGAGTCATGAAGTAACCACTAAGCATCTGTACTACCAAGTTACAGCGTAATAAAGTTCTAAACTATCAGATTTTATTAAAGATTTTGACCTCTGAAATCACCTGCAGTCTCCTGGAATCACCTTGCTAAATTAAACTGACAAACTGAGACAACTCGTGAATTCCTGCTTTATTTCAATAGGGATACATGCCTATATTTGACTACGAGATGTATTTCAAGCTAGAGATGTACCCTAAGTTCCTGAATAAATCAAGTGGGTTTTAACAGGGGATTACTTTACTTACATGCATTTAAGTACTTGTGCTTTTGTAGGAACTACATCTAATGACTAAATCTAAGCTGTAAATAAGAGTCAATGATAGAATGCTAACATCTAAAATTAACAATTCAGTATCCCTTAGCATCCTCCCTTTCTCCGTATTAGACATACAGTATTAGCTATGGCAGTCTTACAGCCTGACAGTATTAGTTTCATGTAATGCAACTAGAACTAAGATTCCCAGCCAAGTATGGATAATCTTTTTACTTTTGTTTTTGTCACAGCAAAAGGCAAGCGAAGCCAGTTTTCATGACGTGCACTGCAACTCCTGTAGCTCCTGGAATTTGTAAAAAGAATGTGTTAAAAAATATGCAGTGGTGAAAGACACTCTGTAATGGTCGGGGAAGAGAAATTCAACCCAAACTTCACAAATACAGCACTACTCCATGTCGGCTGAAGTGATGAACGCCATCATTGTGATGAAGGACGGAAATTAAAATCACAACCAGAAGAGGTAAATGTCACAAAATTGGTATGCAAAGGCTTGGTTGGATTAACACTGCAAAAGTGGAAGTCACCATGGATAAGCATCAGATAGTGAGAGATAATCACAATACGCAGCAAAGACATCCGTTCCCACTGATAGAGTTTATGAACGACAGCAAGTGGACACCAGAATTGGATACTACATTGCTCAGAACAGAACGAGAGGGGAGAAACACTGAAAGCAGCTGGAGGAAGAGAGAAACCCAAGCTGTTATTTTCAAACAACATGGCCATACTCGTGGCTGGGAATCCAGCAGGACGAGACTTCGCCTCCTCACTGGAACTGCACGCCCTTTTGAAGAACTCATACTATCAGTATTTGAGAGCTTTCATCTACTTATTTCTGTGTCAAAAGCTCCACACTGAAGAGGCAACATATTCAAATTTCAGAATCAGAATTTCCCTCTCAGAGTCAATATATGACACTTTATCTAGTTAATAAGTCTAAACTATTATTAACTCCATCTTATAAGTTAAAACTCTGACAAGAATAAGATAGGTACAAGCAAGCAGAACAGAAATCCTACCACAAACAGGCTCGGTTTATCAAAGTTTAGTAACAAACAAATGCATTGCACTAAGACAAAAAAATGTATAAATCATCACCAGTATGTCCCTTGCAATGTAACAAAGAAAACAATAAAATGCAGGAGATAATAGGAACACAAAAACTATGTTTAAAAAACATTTCTCAAGCTATATACAATATTATCATCATATATTAGCCACTGTAATTGCTGTTATCTACAGGTTAAGCTAACAAGGTCAGGACAAAAGCTGTCAAGTGTTCTCATCTGACAGAAGTATTCATAGGTCCATGTAAATTTGTCTGTAGAGTACAGAGCTCATCATAACACTTCACATCATATTAAAAAGAAACTGCAAGACGGTTAAGGAGAAAAATATTAACCAGCTATTTCCTATTTACTTTCTGATTATAGTCTAAGTTCTTGTTACATTTCCCTGCCTTTGGGGAAAAAAACCCACCAAAGTCTAAGTTTAATGCCAGGCTGTTTTTAGAAGCTAAGTCCTTTGCCCCAGCTTACAATGTAAGTAGTAAACCCAGTTTTTACTGTGACTTGCCAATAAATCTCACCCCCTGACATAGTGTCTGTTCATACTCAAGTTTTTGGCTGCTCTGCCACAAATGCCAACAAAGGGACCAATTAATGGAAACTTTCTTGATACATTCCCAGTGGATGAATGTCCGCCTTGCAGAAGGTACCTTGACAACATTCATCTTGCATAGGCCAAATGGTTGCTCTGTGGTAGCAATTAAGACACCACCAGTCTTGGCTAGATTTAAACCAACAACCAAATCTGTGCAGATCTGACCAAATGCTCATAGAGAGCTGGAGAAATTAACTGCTAAACAAGGGCTGGATTGGGTCATATAATTGCATCGATTTCTCTAGATATCTACGGTCCACACGGACACTTTTTTATTAGAAAGAAATTGCAGTTTTTAAACCAAGATCCCTTAATTTGCCCAAATAACCACAATGTTTAAGCCATGACTATAAATACCTAAGAAATCAATGACCCTTTTAAATAATTTCAAGACTCAAAATAACATGCCAGGCTGACATTCTTGGTGCTGATTTCTCTCCACAAAAAGCCAGTGTTCAAATTGCAATAGCTTTGGAATCAAACTTGGACAGCTACGCATAGCGCTGCATCTCTCCTCTTTCTAAAATTACACCTGGAAATAGAAGAGTTTGTTGCTTTGATCCACAAGTGCCTATCTGGAAGCCTCCTATGGCAGATCGTGAATGGAAGCCCAGTGTGATGACTAGTGGAAAACCCTTGCCTCCACTGTAAAGCTCATACTGACGCTGGGGGATAGACAAAGGGTCCCTTCCTGAAATCTTTGTCCTTGGATAATTTAAAGTGGGGCTGGCCGATGCCCCAGACCTCATGGTCATTACCACAAAACTAGGCTTTCTGCTTCTATTGGTTTCAGGGCTCAATAAAGTGATGTTAGAACTATCCAAGATATTAAACTTGCATATCTGAAGTACTACAGCTAAACTTAACACGGTATAGGACAGCGGGTTCCCCTCACCACCCCACACTCCCACAGAACTTCACATTTCCAGTTCTATACTATGTCATTATAAGGCTTGTAGCAATATTTTAAATCAGATTATGAGGCATGAACTGAAAATTCCATATCAGTTGATAAGAGCACCAAAATAGAAAGCTGAACACAGACAAAAAGGGAACCATGTAACCCCAGGACCTATAGAATTACATTTAAAATTAACACTTTGTCTAATTTTACATACATTGTCACACCAAATACTTTCAGCCACAAATCACTATCAGCATGTAATAGAATTAACGCACGTATTTGGTATTACCTACACTGTGTATATGTCAGCTGTATTTGAGCAATCAAGCACACTGACTCCAAATGATCATTTACTGTGGTACTGCAGAATACAGAGATTACAATCTATGCAGACTCACTGTTATCCTTTAGGTCTGAACTCCTGTTTTCTTGCAGAATCCATTCTGTGTTGGATTTAAATCAGAACACAGACTGAATTATGAAACTGTTTATTAAACTGGAATTTGGATTTTGGGATCACTACATTTAAGACAAGCACACGTTTTAGCCACTGGTTGCTGGTAAAGAAACAAGGAGACCAACATGCACTTGGCCCCCACCCTGTGGCATTCACTGAAAGGTCATAGAACAAAGCCATTTTCCAACTTCCCCTGCTCAAATTATTGCATTAGGGCAGGATGAAAGAAAAACCTACTCGAGTCTTCAAAAAAAACTAAAGTGGTTTATTCAATACAAGTACTTTAGAACAGGGAGCAGCTTGTTGCAATAAAACAAAGAGGCTTAAACTGCAGGAAAAAATGAATTCGTTTTGAAAACAGCATTTGCTTAAAGCAAAAACATTAAACTTCTATCATAGGAGAAGAGAGAATTTATGAATAAAATTCAGAATTAATTACCAATACAGTTACACAAATGAATGGAAGAAAACTAAGTACCAGTAACTACATAATTCTGGCAGTACTATCTCCCTAGGCTCAAAGTGCTACCTTAATCCAAAAAGCCTTAATTTTCTACTGAAGAACTACTGCAAGCTAATGTAATAGAAAGCCAGTTAGGGTGGATCCTTGAAGCGTTGTAGTTCTGCTACCGACTCGTAGAATGATTTTGCGTGCCATTTTGTCACATGAGGCATCAGGAAATCAACCAGGAAATGCTACTGCCCTAGTATTCCTTTCATTCTACTCCAAAAAGCAGGAAAAAATACAGTTTTTATAAACTATTCCATCTATTTCCATAACTTGCAGATCAGTTCTCAGATAAAAAAAGACCTAAGAAAACAAAAGGCTACATGACTTTTAAGAGCAAGACTTGAAGAAAACACAGGCTTGATACTTTTATACATACTCCTTCTAGAAGTTATTAGATATCCCCAGCTTTCCCCAATTATACAAGTAGAAAGTGCAGTTTCTCAGCAAGGAGGATTTCTTTCACCAGAACTATGCCAAAATACTCATTTTTAGCTTTTCCACAGGCCTACTTTGCATACAAAGGTCTTGTATGGGAACCACCCTGAAGCAACATTACACTCTGGGTTCTGTAGCCTACATGGTTCATCAGGTACTACTTAGATCATGTGTTCTGTCAACACTTTCTTGCTGCTTTTCTATTAGTTGATCATCCTGCCCTACTAATACAATGCAACACCAGTTTCCAAACTCCTTGACATCCTTTACCTGTGAGAAACAAGACGAAGGGAAAACACCACCAAAAGGGTCACAAGGTAACCACACTTGTCTGAGATCCGGAACAACAGTAACACCACTATGCCGAGAGGTTAATTATGTTCCTACCAACATTCTCTTGAACCCAAGTTTGTCTTTTATCTAAGAAAACAATAATAAGTAAATTTGCAAGTACAATCAGAAGAACACACTTCATCTAACAGGTGCTATTAAACTTAGAAATGGTAACAGCTTGTGAAAAAGGCTGCAAAACTAAACTCGCTTTGCCATGAACAGCGTATTTCTCACCAGAATATCTGCACTTAACATCATCACTGATACTACGCATCAGAAAAGTAGCAAATATTGTGCAGACACTACACTATTCTAATCCCACCTATGCATTCAAGAGTCCAAACAACAGCCGCCCTTAGTCACAGATGGTCAGAACAACCATAAATCAGCATTTTATGAAAGCTATGAGAAATAAAATACATGTTTTCTCCATTTATAAACCGCACTGAAGACTGCAGAAGCTAAAAAACCCCAACGACAAAGCAGCTGCCAAATACAACACACCACTGCCACCTAATGCTTACTGGAAGGTTACATCGAAACCATGTCATTGTTTCTCTGCACCACCCTAGCATGATCAAAAACAGAGACCAAAGCAAAGAAAGTTTATAATGGCTTTTAAATATTTGCTTCCCATCTCTTCCCGTACAGGCTTTATAAATTGAACTGATCATATCCTTTCTTGTACACAAACACTGTAACAGGCAAAATGGGTTAAATATGTGACTTATATCTCAGCTGCAAAAAGATCAGGAATGTAATACAGGAATTTCATTAGGATACTCCTAAAGTAGTGAGTACATCCACTAGACCAGGTTCCACACTTGTTTACATTTTTGTAAGCAATCCCCTCTCAAGTAAATGGCACAACTCACTATAGAAAGGCTTCAGGAGAAGTACTTGGGGAAGGAGAGGAAGAGACGAAAGGAATAAAAACCAGAGAAAATAAGAAGAAGGAGATGTGGTCTCCTGTGAAACCAGCACAAACCAAGATTACTTAGAAGGTGCTTTGTGCATTTCAGTGATTTTGCAAAGCACTATCTCCAAAATGTGAAACTTGTTCACTTCCACTAAAAGAATGATTTCAGGTCTTAAACTTGCCTTCCTAGCCCACAGTCAATCTTTTCAACAGGTTCACTCAATTGGCAGAAGTTAGCAGAGCACATGGAAATAGCCTGCTTTTTCCACCTGCAGAGAGAAATAGAAAGTGAAGAGTTGCTTGTGACAGTCCAATCCTTTCATATAGAAATTTAAACTCCCCCAAAGGATGCCTTTCCAAATTTAGCTGGACAAAAGAGCAAGGAATTTATCTTCTTGATTCATTACTTCAATCCATCCCTTCTTCCTTTTTTCCCCCAAGCACGAACAATCTTTAAGCCTTTTAACAACTTCTGCCACTCCTACCTGATCTTGTTATCTGCTTTGATACTGATTCCAGCCTCCACTGTTCATCTCCAGGATGCTCCTATTCATAGGAAATGTTCCTCATTTGAGGAAAAATAAAAGACAACAGTTTGATTTTCCCTGTAATCTCTTATACCTTACTTGTGACGTTTTCCTATTGTCGCTCAGTGATGAACTAGCTGTGTCCATTCTTGTCCCTTTTGCCTCCTTACAATCTGCCATAATCAGGAATAGTTACACAAGTATCAGTGTGAGCTTTCCCACGTATATTCAACTGCTTCCATGTTTTACACACATTATTAATCCTTTCCATACCTTCAAGCTGGAGAAACACTGCTATACACAACGTCCAGCACAGCAGACCTCCAGCTTCACTTGAGACAAGAACAGTCAGAATGTAAGCATTTCAGATATTACTGCTGCTGTAGTTGCTTAAGGAAACGTGTGCTGTGACTCCTAAGTGTTTTGCAGAGAAGCATCGTCAAGACAGCACACAGGAGAAAAAAAGGGGTTTTTCGGTACCATGTTAGTTATCCACCAGCCAGTGAATAACTTTAACACCCACAGACAACTCAACTTGCTTTGTGTTTAAAAGCAGCCATAACAATAAGTTAGGATTGAAGATCAAATGCCCACAGCAACAGGCAGCAGGTATGCAGACCTCATTACTGGCATTCACTAATACCCGCACAGTAAAACCACAGAGGATGATACTAACAATCCAATGCTGCAAACGCTTGAAAATTACTGGAGTCCTTTAAAGTGCAATTAAAAAAATACTCATAGAATAAATCACACTGCCATAAACTCATTCATTTGCATCTTGGGTTTTGGGTTTTTTTAATCTTGCTTAAACATACTTTAAGCTTTCTCAGCCTTCTCCGATTAAACCGGTAATTTCACCGCAACATCATCTTTCACATTTAAGTCACGCAGGTTGATAACCTTATTTCTGATCCAGGTTTTTAATGGTTCTATTATTCACTGGGAAATCATCATATTTGTAAAGCTGGGCATGAATCCGAGCTGAGAGCCTTGTGAAAAATCTGAGAGCTGCTTTTCCTACTCTATACCTAGCATCTGCTGACAAAATCCCTAGGTTTTGCATACTTGTTTTGTATATTTAACTGCAGCAGCAGGATTGACAGGGTAATTGTGACTATTCCTCCATATCAGTAAATTTCAACTTCTATGGAAATAGTCACTTTCAATTTGAAAACTCTCAAGGTGAGAGAGATAACCTACTGCATTGGCAAAGGAAATGGTCAATGCAGCAGCAATCTTAGTCCATCTTACAGAAACCAAAGTAAGGACCTCTTAGTCCTTTCAGTGCCTCTTCTTCAGCCTCTGGAAAGAGTGAACCCCATTAGGCTGGTTCATTAGACTGAGGAATCCAACAAAACAGCAAGTAATTACTTCATATAACCGTCATATATTCACACTTCTCATCGTTTTTCAGCTTCTTACAAACTTAATGCTGAACTGAAATGTAAAAATTCTCATTTCTAGTGACAAAAGAAGATCAACTGCTGTTGTAGGAACAGAAGCAAAGATTAATTTGACTTATGTAGGTATGAAAACAAAGGACAGAAAACAGAACCTCTGGTTACCCAAGAAGTGTATCTTTAGAAACAGCTTCTCTTGGATTTTCTTCTGCTTCTGCGGCTCTTTATTTTCCTATGAAGAATCACCCAAAAGCCTCAGAAGCTACTGTAGAAAGCTTCTTTTGGAGCTTCATTATATAGCAGAAGATAAAGCAGTAAAAAAAAATTAACTACCACCAAAAACTAGCAAGGGAAAGAAGGAATCAAACATTTTAAAACTTACAGGAACATAAAGGTGAAAACAGAAGTATAAAGGGAATTTCAATTTTAGACGTCTGACTCCTGTGCTCACCATTTACACTGTTAAAATGTCACATTAGATGGCATTCCATTGTTTAGACGTAAGTTAATGTGGGCCTATTCATACAGTAATTCCAGTTACACAAATGGTTAGGAAACTAGTTTAGACAAACGCTACTTCTGCCTGAATGCAAACCCCAGGAAAAAACCCAAACAAACACAAAAACCCACCAGAGTAATCACAATTGCACGAACAACTGAAAAGCTGGTGGATGAAAGAAAACCCACAGGATGCTATTTCCTGGCTGAGTAACATCTGGCAAAAGAGCAGGGCCAGGCAGTAACAGGCCTTCAGCTGGCACCATGACTTGCAAGATTAACACCTTTCTGCAGGCTAAGGAAGTCAACTACTTTGATAGCCCACAACTTCCTAAGAACTGCTGAGCACAAAGCACAGGGCTTTTTGTCAACCATCATCCTACCTACCCCCTGACATAGACTGTCACCAAACCAGCATTCCAAATCAAAGCATACCCATACCTGAAAACAAGCAGACAATTAGAAGGGGTCAGATTTAAGCATAAAGCAAAATAAAGTCCCTAAGACACTTCAGCTGCAGAGGTCACTGTGCAAAGCAGGCCGTGAGGAACAGAAGACATCTTTTAAAGGATTACTTACTGGCAATCGTTACTTGTAAAACTCATACAACCCTTAAGGTTGAAAGTGGTTTTGATCTTTACTCTTTGGGTTTCTTTAAATTGTTTATTTCAGCTTTCCCTATATTTAGAAGCAGTACAGAACCTCAGCAGTAGTTGAAGCCATTCGTGATCTCACCACGTTAGGCCACAGTCAAATTATAACTTCTGGAATGGAAAAGCTAAATATTAACAGATTTTAGCATGCAGTTTAGAAAATATTTTGGTGCAAAACCCAGAAAGAAACCACCTAATTTTTTAGGAGGCAGCTTAATTAGAGAGACCCATTAGTCAACCTGTTAACACAGCATCCACATAAAAACAGAAGCACCACAGCCTGCTGCACAGACAGTACTTCGCTAGCTTAGGCAATGCCAGGCAAGTTTAAACCATCTTGAGAGGTTTTAACCCTTAAAATCAGAGGCCATGAAGCACACTGTGACTATGGCACAAAGATTCCATTCCATGGCTATCACAACAGCAAAAAAAAAAAAAAAACCA